>JAYMFT010266154.1:0-10695 GCA_038088735.1 Panulirus argus
ATATATATATATATATATATATATATATATATATATATATATATATATATATATATATATATATATATATGGGAAGAGGAAATGTGCCATTTCCGTTCGCATGCGTACGGGTTTTAGTAGTCGGCTGAGTCACAGCGCCAGTCATATCATTGTATTTTGTGGTCAAGGCAGATTAAGCTGCTTACAGATCTTACCCTACGACAAAGCTATCCTTTTTATACAGAATTTCACTCATATTCACGTTGCCATTTCTTTACGTGCTTAACAAGAGAAGATTCAGTGATATGTTTCTCAAAGAGTTACAGGTTTTAACTGAAGTAGCAGACTAGACAAATCAGTGAAGTGGTCATTATATGTAACGTGAATAAACAAGGTACTGGAAACCTTTCCTGTTCTTTTATGCTATCTATGTAGCTAAAGTGTGACAGAAAAACCCGTACTAATCTGTCCTATATGAAACATGTTACAGCTTTTACAAGGTATTCTGTAAACTCAGCCCGTAGAATTTTCTTTTGTCTTTGATAAAAATATTTTTGATAGCACTGGTATTTCTGAAGGCTACATTTACATTTCAGGTTTTGAGTGGAAGAAGAACTATAGCAAAATTATCAATAACTGGTAAAACTAAAAGATTCCTGATGTCAAAGGAAGGCTTGGGGTTAACTCTATAAGATGGGGTCTTTGCGAAATTATGAGGCTTATCAGTGAAAAATCTAGGATAGTTTAACTTGGATCCAATACGATATATATTCTCAAGCTCTTCATCCATGAATTCTGGACTGCGTGTACGTAATGCCCTAAGGAACACCAATAAGAATGTTGATTGATTAACTCTATCATGTTGTGCTGAATGATAGCGAATATATGAACAAATATATTGGCGGTTTTTCTTGAAATGCTGAACTTAAACATGTTGCCGACCTTATGGATATGGTAACGTTTTATATATAAAGAAGTAAATCGGACGAAAAATATTAAATTTTATAAGAGGAGAAGTAATTGTAAATTTTCACTTTCTGACCAGACACAAAAAATCATCATTGACATATCAAAACAAGAATGCCTTTCAGGGCAAAATATCCCTTAGTGAGTCTGTTTAAAAGAAAAATTCCATATAAACATTATTTTAATACTGGTGAGAGAGGGTTGGTTACCCATCGCCATACCAAACTTCTGAGCATAATATTCTCCATTCAATTCAAATAAGCCGTCTTTGATGCACAATTTTATTAGTTCAAGAAACACAGAATTTGAAACAGGTAGATGAAGACTCTCTAAAGAATCCACAATATATTTGATTTGGTCGTCAGCTGGAACTTTTGTAAACAAGGATGACCATCAAAACTTACGATTCTGATATCCTATCTGACTCGGAGATAATTAAGATACCTAAATCTAATTGTTCATATCAGAATCTGATATATCACCAATCCACCAGTGGGCTTAACAAAGACTCTAACCATTTTGATAACTTGTACGTGAATGAACCAACTGAATCCACAATGGGTCTTGCTAGACAGCTTGGCTTATATTTGTAAATAAGGCAATTAAGGAAACAGTGATGAAAATCTTGTGATGAGAGAGTCAGTCACTTTCAGTAACAATTTCGGTTGTTTGTTAAAGTGAGCAATAACCGAGTCGAGTGGATTTCTACTAAGCTTAAGTATGGTTTATCATCACATAAAATATTATTAGACTTTCGACAGATAATCATCTTTGTTCACGATCGCAACTGTTTTAGCCTTATCTGCTTTACCTACATGTAGCTCATTATCTTTTTTCCTTATCAATTGCACTGATGAATCCTTTTGGACAACATGCTGCAAGTTGCCTTTGACAAAGTAGCATAACACCACGTTTACAGATGTTTGCGTAAATCACAGTATCTTTCGAAATTACAGAATAACCTTGTAACATACACACAAACAACTTCCTTGTCTAAGCACAGAAATGTACTGCTAACTAATGAATTGTTTTCACTCTGATATCCCATCACTAAACATTCCCCCTCAACCCCTCTGAGGTATCGGCAGGGCTGTTCCATCTTCTGGCCATTTCTGATGTCTTCCGTTATTGCTTTCCGAACTGTACACCTCACTTCTCACCCTTCCTTCCCTCTGCCTATCTCAACTCTGAATTCATCCTTACTAATAACTTTCCTAGAGGCCTTGGTACCTCCTGGCTACGTAAGTATGTACTGATCGTAACCATTATTGGTCACCTTGCACAAGTCTTGCCTACATCTCTCGATTCTCTTCCTTACTCTCATCTCAGGGAATACATCAGGCATGTCTATAGCCTCAAGTGGGTCTCTGAATTAATATTTCTTCCTCCTCCATCCTTTCCTCTATGGCTAGAACATGGTCTTCTAGTCCCAAAATCATAAACAACATACGTCTGCTCATCTGCTTCTCTGTCATCTTCATTTCTGGCACAACCCACATACCAGCTGATTCTTACAGTCTTCATTCTTCTACCTTCGCATCTCTAGTTTGATCTAAAATCTCCAATTTTTTGCCAACACGCGCTTGGCGTCTAACAAACCACATCACTTCCTTGATTATCCCGTCTCCAATGGTACATATCAATTTATTAAAAGCTCCACTTGATGATTTGCCAATTAGTTCGTTTCAGTGTCTTCAAATGTCTGTTCCACTGTATCAATCACTAACCCTCAGTTTCTGTTCACTAGGACCATGATTTAACCTTGTTCCCTGCCCTCCATCATCAAGAGTGTCTCTGGTCTTCTGAGCTATGGACCAACGTTGCCATTTAGCTGTGCCGTCCCAAAGACACCAGCACTAGAGCCTTGTGACCTTCTTCCTCTGATCTCTTTCGTTCAGTGCACCTTCCTCCCTCTGAATACACTCTTTCTAAAGCCCTCCAGTTTAAGTGGAAGTTATGAGTATACGCTTTGATTGTACCTTGTGACTATACCTTGTGATTATACCCTATGGTTTTACCCATTAATCATAACCTGTGATCATACCCTTTGATTATACCATTTAATCATACTCTTTGATTACACAGTATGATTATATTCTATGATTTTACTCTGATTATACCTTATGATTATATCTCTCAGTATGCATTTTGATTATACCCTTTGATTATATCCTGTGATTATATCTTATGATTATACCCTATGAATTTTTTATGTTGAAGGCTCCAGTCATAGACAAAAGTCCATATCAAGACCGGGTAATAATTTAAATATAGAGAGACTTATGAAACTGAAAAAGAAAAGACAAGGGAAAGTATTCACGAATTTTTGAAAAAATGAAAGACCTGTCTTTTGAAATGTTCCAGTTCATAGTTATTGGGGAAGACATGGGAAGGTAGAGAGTTACAAAGCTTCGACGTGTAGAGGTAAAAGCAGGTATTAAAACATCCCACCCTTGAGTTGTAGATGGCCACACAATAATCATGTGACGCAGCATCTTGCCGAGTATTGCGTGGTCTAGCTAGCGGTTGGGGTACTCAAGTAGCCAGCTCTCGGGAGCAAAAACTAAAGTAATACCAGCAGAAGAGGGCAAGAAAACCAAAACTGCGGCGTAGGGCAAAGGGGTCAAGTTTGGAGATTAGCCTGGGACGGTTTATAAGTCGGATCGCTTTCGACTCAATTCTGTCAAGTATGGATGCATAGACAGAACCACCACAAATGTGAGAGCAGTACTCAATACAAGGACGAAGTAATCCCTTGTATAAACGGAGCAACTGTTCAGAACAGAAGTTTCGACATCTAAATAGAACACTCAGTTTCTTAGAGACAGATTAGCTTTTCCCGTAATGCGGGGTTCCAAGAAAGATTGGATGCTACAGTAATGCCAAGTATGTTCATTGAGTCAAGAGGTGGAATTACAGAACCGTCAAAGGGATACGAGAGTTGTGAGGAGTTTTCGATAGAGAGATGGATAGAAACTGGGTCTTGGAGGCATTAAACTTAACGAGATTTTGTGTACCCCACTGAGATATCCCGTCCAAGTCTGAGTTTACTGAAGCTGTGTCAAGACGAGATGCAGATCGAGTGAGAGAAGAGGGAGCAGAATTGAAGGATGTGGATGATTGCAATGTTGAATCATCAGCGTATGAGTGCATTGGATTGTTTGTGGAGGAGAGAAAATCGTTGAAAAAAAGGAGGAAAAGTGTAGGGGGACAGGACAAAACCTTGAGGGACACCGCTGTTGATGGAGAAAAGGGGAGAAGCTGATCCATCAACAACCACAGAGATAGATCGGCCAGAGAGGAAGCTAGATATCAAGGAGCAAAGTGAGGGAGGGAAGCCAAAACAAGGGGAGCTTAAAGATGAAACCCCGATGCCACAGCCAGTCAAAAGCCTCAAAGGTATTTCAAGAGCAACTACATATGACTCCCCAAATCTTTCAGGGAGGATGACCAGACATTAGTAAGATAGGAACGAATATCAACAGAGGATCTCGCCTTACGGAAGCCATACTGGTGATCAGAGAGAAGCCAGTGATTTTCGAGGTGATTAAGGGTATGGCAGTTGACGAGGGATTCAAAACTTTGGAAACGGTAGATGTCAAAGCAACAGGACGATAGTTAGAGGAGTCAGAACGGTCACCCCTCTTGGGGATGGGATGTATTAATGCATGCTTCCAAAGATGACTATATCCGTATGATTATAGTCTATGATTATACCCCTGATCATACCTTTTGATTATACCCTTTAATTATACCCTCTGAATATATTTCTCTGTTCACTAGTTTCATTTCCCATATGATGTCATTTTTCACGACCTTTGATTTCCCTTCTTAGTTTGTTTGTTTATTTTTCATCATCCAATCGTTGTAACTTTCTTATCCTGTTTTCTCATAATTACCAATAATTACTTATCCTATACAGCCATTTATTATCATTTCATAAAAGAAATCTTTATTTACTTAATCACATTTATTCACAAGATCTCTCTTTTATCAGTAGGGGGTTCTACACTAGAGGGTCTCCCCCCATCACTTGAACATTCTCTACTGTTACACAATTCCTTTAAACTTCGGCGTGCTATCTGCATTTTTATTTTTTTCTAATCACATCCTTGTTCGGAATATTCCACCGATCTTATGGTAAAAAGTACTTCTTTACAATATCATTTTGACCAATTTTTTTGCTAAATTTCATGCAATGTTCTCTGGTTGTTCAATCCCTGCAGCTTTCGGCACGCTGTTCGCTGGTGACGTCGTCGAAGTGGGTGACAATCTCGAAGGTTGTGATCAAGTCACCCGTTACTCTTCTCTTCCAATTTCTACGAAGCCAACGCCTCTAACCTTTCTCTAACTAGCACCACAAGAGCAGCACCAATACCACAACAGCAACAACAACGCCAGCACCACACCAGCACCTCAGGCAGCAGCACCAGTACCACAAGAGCAGCACCAACACCACGACAACCACGCCAACACCGCGAGGGCAGCACCAACACCACAAGAGCGGCACCAGCACCACAAGAGCAGCGCCACAACAACAACAACAGCAGCGCCCTCCACGGCAGCAAAGAACAGGCCCAACGGCCGCTAATTCAGCGTAATATTTTCCTCAATATTGTGATTCAAGGCAGAGGTCGGGCGAGGTGGGGCTCATGATAGTGGCTTAGGCGGGATTATGGCAGATTTCTCAAGCTCGCGGCCTCATCACTCTCGAGTAATTGTGAAGACTGGCCCACCTCCTCCTACTCCTACTGCTCCTCCTCCTCCTCTGCCTCCTCTACCTCCTGCTTCTCCTCCTCCTCCTCCCTCCTCCTCCTCCTGCAGCAGCTCCGACGCTGGAGCGCAACGGCGCGCCGGCGGCCGTACCTGACGGGGGGAAGGCCAGCGAGCGAGAGAACGGAAGGTGAGGGGGGGAGGAAGAAGCATCATCTGACGCCGCCTTCCCCTCCGATGTTCTGAGGGCCCTTCAAGCGACCGCCAGCTTTCGGAGAGCCAACAGGGCGATGACAGGCGATTACTTCTTCCATGTAGTGGACACGTGGTGAGGGTTAGGTCCTGGAGCGGCACAGGAGGCTAGTGTGGGAGAAAGGAGGCTAGAAGGAAGTGCCTGGGGAAAATCTAGTGTGCGCTTGTAAAGCCCTGGGCTCGGCTGGTGTTCCCAAGGGGTTCCTCCTCCTTCGGGTATGGCAGGAACCCACTTGGGAGGCGAGTCTCCAAAGGTCCTACCCACCTTTGTTTAACTATCCTGTCTACGACTGTGTAGATTAAGAATATAAGGGACTTTTACTATCCTTTTCCTATGTAGTGAATGACACTGCACGGGCTGGGATGTGCCTTAACCACGGCCAACTCTCGGATGAAGGAGAAAAGGAGAATAAGAAAAAAATACTAATATGGACCTGGATCTTAACATTGGAATGGTTGCAGGAGGGAAAAAAAAAACACGAAAGATAGAAGGGAATTCCACAGTTCTGCTTTCCGAAGACCTAGGTATCATAACGGCCAATCCTCGTATGGCCAGTCTCAGCACAGACACTACGGGAAGCCGCTGCCAGGCTCGTACAGTGGCTCCGAACTGTAGTGGCTGGGACACATGACTGAAGGGAGGTTACAACAGGAGAGGGTTAACAAGACAGAGGGGGCTTTTGATTCAGATGGCGGTAAGAGAACAGGCAAATGAGGAGAAGATGCTCAGGGAATAGATCTGAACACGAGAGAAACGACTGCAGCGGCCAATCAACACCTTGACCTTTTGGGAAGCAGGTTTTGCTACGTGTATTACATGAGGTTTCTAGAGAGAGAGAGAGAGAGAGAGAGAGAGAGAGAGAGAGAGAGAGAGAGAGAGAGAGAGAGAGACATAAGGATATTGTTATGCTTAACTTGTTTGGCATAACTAGCTTGAAAAATGGTATTTTGAAACTTGCCAGTGGAAAAAAGAGTGAGGTTGATAATGAGTTTTTGGGAGTAATTGGGTTCCTGAAGCGTTGGATCTACCCAGGTTATTGCTTTCTCCATCTCAGATGCTGCACAGGTCCAAACTAAAGGAGGAGATGTGCTCATGTGAGAAAAAGAGCAGCAGGTAACCTCGTTAGAGACCGTTAGGTCTTCTGTTATCTGTCTCTCCTATGTACAGGTCCTCTGTTACCTGTCTTTCATTCGAACAGGTCTCCTGCTACCCGTCTTTCTTATGTATAGGTCTTCCGTTACCTGTCTTTCCTACGAATGTATATAACCATCCCTTCCTGCTTACAGCCAACCCAACCACCATCCGTCCAGCACTGACCAAATCTGGGACAACCAAAGATAACACCCCCCCCTCCCCCCTCCCCCTCCTCAAATGGGAGTCTTGGACCCAGGCGAGAGACTTGGAGAAAGAGTGAGGTCGACAGGGGTCAGCTGGAGGGAAGAATATTCAGCTGGCGGCTCCAGGTACGGACGGGCAGGGGGGAAGGAACGTGCCGCGGACTCTGGCCGGACCTGACCTGACCTGACCACGTGCACCTTCCCGTCTCGGCAGTTCATGCAGATAGTTCAGCCGACACCAAAGCAGGACCAATCTGGTATGCCAATTCAGTACAACGACTGTAACACTCGTAATACCTTGGGTGATTACCATTAACCTCTGGTTGTCACGAGTAACGGCAATAACAGCCTCAGTGACGATACGAGGACGAGTGATGATGGTAATATCTGTCGTAACAGCAGCGTTACTACGGTAACAGAGGCTGAATCCAGCCAGCAACGTTCCACAACACACACAATAGACCCTTCATGGTCATTATCTGACACTCATTATACGGACGAAACTCCATAACACATCCATCCATATATCGAAGAAGACTAATTCATCTTACATAAATATACACACACTTTATATATATATATATATATATATATATATATATATATATATATATATATATACTCCAGACAACATGCAACAGTCATCGGCTTGAGTGCCATTTTATGCGCTTGCGAAATACACGAGTGGTCAATAGAGCCGGCATTATCGAAGCAATTCCAGCAAATGTAACGACTGGTGCGTCTCCACATTTCGTATGGCATTACGCAACCCGGGGACAAGGGTGCTCGACGTTCATATCCCACGGAGAGAGGGGTACGCTGCAAAGCCTTTGTCTCTACAGTATGAACATTAGGAGATTAAATCTCATACCTGAAAAAATGTCGGGGTTTCTGTCCCTCCCTCTTTCTGCTGTTTCCTCTACCTGTTCTCCGTCAGTCCGTCTGCCATGTTACGATTCAAGCCACATCACGCTCACGGAACCACGATGGGACGTTCATTGTTACAAATTCTCGGAGTTCCACTCTTACCGTTTCTCATGAGTCTATTCCTCTGTTTCCTATCCTGGTGTCTCGTCTCTTCTGGCCGGCTCCTCGCTGGAGCAGGGTTGTCTTGCGTCTCCTAACCACCTCCTCAGCTCCCAGTGGGTCAGGCCGGAGGCGGTCGCCCCATCTCTCACCACTACCGACCAGAGTAGAATGAATGCTCCTCCTCAACGCCTCTTACACGGTCCCAGCGGGCAGGGAGGACGTGTCTCCTTACCTCCTCTCTACATCCCTTGCCCGGGCAAGACAGAGGCGCGCCTCTTTACCTCCCCTAAACACCTTCTCATCGGAGGACGATGCGTAGCTCGCTTCACCATCCGTCGACAGAAGGAAAAAAAAAAAATAGGGAAAGAATCTGATTTATTCTCTAAAAATGGTGAGCGAACACGAGTTTCCCTCTTTTTTCATTCCATCGTGAAGCTGCGTCCTGTCCTCTGTGACGGCCTTATTACCATTCGGAGATAACAAGATTGGACTTTCTTCAAAGGACGTCTATTCTTATGAGACCGGTCGATTATGCTGCTGTTTTCGTGAGGCTGAGGGGTCGCTAAATAACAATGCCTTACCCCGAGGCAGGAGGCCCTGGTCTCTTTACGAGTCCACCAGTCGTTATTCTCGTCGTTCTCGTCCTCTTCGTGTTCTTCGGCACGTCTTCTGATATGCGAGGTGTTCACATCTGCAGAGATCTACTCGTTCTTCCCGTCTCTCGTCCTGGACAGGCGGCATGTCTCCCCCTCACCAGTACGTACGTCACTAAGGGTATTGCCATTGCTCCATAGCGTCTTGCACACCTCCCTGCAGGCGTTTGAAGTCCACTTCAACCCGCGGTGGGTTTCCGCTGTGTAATTCCCCCTCAACCTCTGGGTGGAATGGGTGTGGAGGAGGTGTTGATGTGGTTCAATGGATAAGTGCGGAGTAGTAGCAGGGATACGCTTTTGGATTGGTGAGGCAAATGCAAACACTCCTCGGTGGTGTGATTCATCCACGGCATTAAGCAGCAACGTCAGTTCTCCACATGTGCGAGTACAGTCCACGCGCTGAAGTGCCGGGCACCACACACACCCGAATGTGTGCTGCCTGGGGAGTGGGCCTGGCCCTCTCTTGACAACCATTACCACAACACCGACTATTATGACGATTTCGACTCACCAGCAGCATAACATTACATAAGAGTCCCTCCTATCTTGATCCATGCACAATCTCGGCCAACAAGACTCACGTCAACGAAAAACGATGTGGATCAAATTCTTCTTTCTTCCAAGTTTGGTGACACATCTGGCTGTGTCGGCGTTGCTCACCCGAGGTCTGCGTCGGTAACGCCCCCAAGCGATGGTGTTATCCAGTACAAAATCACGTGTGTGTGTGTGTGCATAATAATAATGGTAATGAACGGCTTATTAAATCTAGCCAGCCATTCGGCTGAAAATACACAGTTGAGATATTACAGAATTGGGACGTCAGAACAGTAACTAATTAATTAATCACAATGTGTTCGCGCGCGCGCGCGAGCGAGCGTGTCTGCGTGCGTGTGTGTGTGTGTGTGTGTGTGCGTGTATGCGTGTGTTTGTGTGTGTGTGTACCTATACATATCAGCACTGTACGTGGGGAGAGTTCCGCACTCGTGGGGCCCAATCTTCCTTTCTCATTATCAGTGTGTCGCTTTTCTCCTCTGAGGTCGCATCATTTGGTGATTCCACCCTACACACTTGCCTTATCATCCTCCCTACGTCTCGTGTCCTGCCCTCCTTACCGGTCTGCGTGCGTCACTATGGCAGGGGAGGCGAGATAGGGAGGGGAGGGAGGGGGCGGCCGGCCGGCCGGCAACAGGACCGAAGTGAATTGGAGAGAGAGATGGAGACGGCGCCGGTCTCACGTTGCTGCCGGAGCGCGTCGGGGAGATAGCAGACAATGTAGGCCCGCTTGTACAAAGCTAGTCTGCGCTGGAACTTCCTCCGCATGTGTGTGACCCCCTCGATCCACCCAGTCTATCCCCTACAGTTCCTTAACCGTGCATGTCTCGTGCGCGTCAGGATTATCAAACGCTCCACGTTGAGAGGATGAAGGAAAAGCCGCCGTCCGTTAAACCCGCCCCGAGTGTCGTCCTTCGCCTAACTAAAACACTGACCGAGTACATCCTGCATATTGCATGACCTCCATCGGATTCCGCCCCTGGTTTCTTTGCACTGTATGCATTATGCAGCGACCGCCAACTATTTGCACTCGCTCAGTTTGCTCGGCACAACACTCCTCCCTTGTGTACAGAGATAACTGATTAAGGCTGTAAAGCTTCGTCTTTAAATTTAAGTTCTTCCCCGAATTAAAAAAAAAAATGGCTGGTTAAAAACACTGGTGTAATCATTCCGTATTAAGAAGTACCACGATAGTGAAGTTAGCCTTGGGGTG
>JAYMFT010266165.1:0-10694 GCA_038088735.1 Panulirus argus
TCTCTCTCTCTCTCTCTCTCTCTCTCTCTCTCTCTCTCTCTCTCTCTCTCTCTCTCTCTCTCTCTCTCTCCTGCGCCGCCGTCACTTAACCGTCGTAATACCCAAGCGGTAGTACCTCCTCAGTCGATGGTGATCAGACAGAGAGAGAGAGAGAGAGAGAGAGAGAGAGCACTTACGAGTATTTACTACATGTTTGCTCAAAAGGTATGAGGTAACGTGTGGCGCTACCCGTAGCGAAAAAAAGAGTTACGCCGAACGAGTCGTGTGAACTGTGTTGTTATATCTCGTATGAAGGGATTCCATTATTGTGGCCAGAGTGCCGGCGCCGCACGTACGAGCGAGAAAGAAAACACAGCTACCTGGGCCAAAGAGGTGACACTTGACAGTCAATGAAATGCTAGCTTTTTACATTTTCATTTTGAGTGATAATGCACAAGCGAAACATGTTCCAGTCAAGGCCATCCCGGGTGAAAGGGAAAAGTGGATGAAAAAGAAATTAATCAAAGCTCCGCAACTTTTTGTGCAGTTGACTCTGAAAAGTAGAAAGGCTATATGAAGAAGAAAAGACGAAAGGAGGAGGACAATTCCACAACTTATAAGTTGGTCGGTCTCCACATGGAAACGTTTGGGCTGGGGTCACATACACAATGCTCACGAAACCAATAGCCAAAGTGATAGATACAGAATAGAGAGAGAGCAGCAGCAGCAGCAGCATCGCGGCGTATGGAAATGGAAAGTTGAAGAGAGCTAATGCCAGGAGAATTAATGAGACGTAAGGCTTTTAACGCCAGTTGAGTTAATACATAGGTAAAGGATGACCCATCCCAGAAGTGTGAGCAGTACTACGTATTGGGGCGAATAAAAACCCTGCATATCTGAAACAGCTGCTCTAAAAGATAGAAGACATGAAAATGCGTCGCCTATACAACACTCCCAGTTTTGGGAAGCAGACGCTGATGTTGACAATGAAGGGTTTCCAGGACAGAGCGAAGGACATGGTTATGGCCGTTGTGTTACTGTTATTATAGGGTTTGATTGTGGTGTTTTGAAACTGAACAGAGGGAAACGAATGAATCTTAGATAGAGATAAAGGGAGCTACTGCGTGTTAGCACTCTGAAAGGCTGCACAGGTCCGAAATGAGACAGTAAATATGATCACAACGAGAGAGAGAGAGGAAGAGTATTCAAGGGAAGAGGAGAGGAGAAGTTAAATTGAATTATGTGACATGGAATCATCAGCATAAGAGTGAATAAGGTTAGAAGAAGAATAAAGACCATTTATTAAGAGAAGGAAGAGTGTAAGCAATGGTACGGAAACAACAGCAACACTACTATCGATAGAATAGGAAGAGGAAGTCGCTCCATCGACGACTAATACAATGGAACGGTAAGGGAGGAAACTATGCATTAGAGAACAGAGAGACGCAATGAAACTAAAGGAGGTGGAGTTTAGAAAGGAAAAACTTGTGCCACTCCTTGTCGAATGCTTTAGAAATTTCGAGGAATGGAATAGGAACCTAAGTGTTTAAAAAATCAGGTTTATGAGAGTTTCAAAAACTTTAAAAATAAGAGCAACGAGGAGATAACTGGAGGGATTAGAGTTTTCTTATTTCTTAGGGATGGGCTGCACCAAGGCATGCTTCCAAGCGGAAGGAAAAGTCTAGGTTTTTAAACAAATGAGAAATAGGCGAGTAAGGATTGATGCTGGCTCAGAGGCACACGACTCTGGAACTCGAAGAGGTATATGCTATCTGATGTACACGCCTTGTCCACCTGGAGGTGGAAGAGTACTTGAAAGATCCTTCTCCAGTAGAACACAGTAGAGGTTCAGGAGAGAGAGAGAGAGAGAGAGAGAGAGAGAGAGAGAGAGAGAGAGAGAGAGAGAGAGGCTGAATCATTCACGGCTGAAGTAGCGGATGCTCAGGTACCAAAAATAGCGGTTTTATCAGTTGGAAAGTTAGCAATAGACTGACGAGGTTGGAGAGGGGATAAGACGTTGAGTTACTCAACTTGTTGGAAATGTTTTTCGTTCAGGACCAAAAAGATTTGTCGGTACAAGTTAAGTCAGCACACTCCTTTTTTGATAAATGTATTCTTGACTCTGAGACGAACAGCTTTTCAATAATTCCGAGCAAAAATGAAAGCGGTGTCGTCATCAGGAAAATGGAAGAATTCGGTTCTTCGGCGTGAACCGTTTCTTGTGCGCAAGCATCAGGGCGATTAAACCACGATTGAGGGTAAAAATGTACAAGATGGGATACAGGACTCCCACCCGGCACAACATAAACACGTGGCAGCCCGACCAGAGAAGCCAAGGAAAGTAGAAAAGAAGTTGCATTGGGATGACGTCTGAGTTCTCTAAAAGCTGCGTAGGGATGATCTTTGAATTCTCCCAGAGGTGTGCAGGGATGACCTCTGAGCCCTCCCAGAGTGCTAAAGTTGGCGTTTCGTTGGGGAGAATGAGATTAAGAGGCATTCAGAGGTCTTTCATAACTCAGTTTTTGAAACTCTCATAAACCTGATTTTTTAAACACTTAGGTTCCTATTCCATTCCTCGAAATTACTGGGAACGGCTGACACATCTGAGGCTATACTCTCTGGAGCGCATACCTGGAAGATCTTAAAAGGGATGGTTCCCAGCTTAAATTCGAAAATATCATATCAATGGCATCAACAGACACGGAAGACTTCGTAAAATACTACCTCACAAATCCAAAGGTGCTATGGACACAAAAAGAGAGAACATCTTCAACATTCAGGATTCAAGACTCAGCTATCATCAGAAACAGCACTGGATGCACACAAGTGAAGCTTGCTAGACCAGCCAGGCTGTAGGGGCTGTGTGGGCCTGCGGTCTGGAGTTTCCAACAGCTCGGACGACCATAGACCCAACCCAAGATCCTGGGCCCAGCCTGGGCTGTAGGGGTGAAGACCCTCAAAGAGTTCACCAGATATTCATCAGGTATTTACCAGGGCGTACCCAATTGAAATTAAAAGAAATAAGATTGTGTTCAGAAGACCTTAAAGATTCATGTATAGTGGGAGGGTACAGGGGTATCGTGTTTAGTTAATTGTTTCAGATCGTTTAGGGGAGAAAAAGAAAAGGCCTCAGCTCCACCATGGTCGCCCCGGACAGAGCTGAAACAATAGTAGACATTATAGCTGGAGATATTAGAGTAGAAAGAAGTAGACTTGAGCATTTGAGTTTCAGAACGAAGAAAAGATTAGGGGGTGGGGGTAAACTGCGACGGCCGTGGTTTTGGCACAGCCGTTGCTAACACTCCCGCCTGGATATCTGGAAGGTTAGTGCCTTACGGCGCAGAGCCAGCGCTACAGCGCCTGTCATAATCCTCTCCCTGAGCCAAGTTGCGACCCTTTCCTTCAGCTTCACCCACACGTATGAGCCTCTGGTATTGTCCACAAACGCGCACTCTCTCCGTCTCACATATACCACTCGGTATCACGTAAGTCACTGGGCTTTATTTTAAAATAAATTTTCCTGTGTTGGGTGCTACGTGCTTTCCCTTTCTTTTGACAAAATCTCGTCATAAGTAACTATTCTCTCTCTCTCTCTCTCTCTCTCTCTCTCTCTCTCTCTCTCTCTCTCTCTCTCTCTCTCTCTCTCGCTTTCCCTCTCTCTCTATGTAAGTAGAAGGTGGTTGTCAATCCGTGACTAGGATGTTATATTACCTGCCTATGTTTCAAGAGGGAGACGTCTGCGCAATAAGCCATTACTTCAGTGTATATCAAGT
Source organism: Panulirus argus (assembly GCA_038088735.1). Taxonomy (NCBI): domain Eukaryota; kingdom Metazoa; phylum Arthropoda; class Malacostraca; order Decapoda; family Palinuridae; genus Panulirus; species Panulirus argus. The sequence continues at coordinate 3,753 of JAYMFT010266165.1, forward strand.
CTCACTTCCATGGCCCACTTCTTTTTCGCCACCTCATCCACCCGTCCAAAGCTGTCATGTACTCTACAAACATACAATTTCTCCATCTCACAAATAACACTTGACAACACGTAACTCACACAACTCATTCTTTGCAACTCTAAATTTTCCTTACGGTGAGTGCTACGCGCCAGCCCAGCCTCTTAGCAAAATTTCGTTGTAAGTACTCGTGATAAAGTGAGTATTCTACCTCCCAGCGTTGCAATGAAGCCGCTAAGAAAGCAAATAGGATGTTAGGATTTATAAACTGAAACTTTACGTACAAAAGCAAGCATGTGATATTGCCACTATACCTAAGTGTAGTTAGATCTCACCTCGAATATGTGTTGCGGTTTTGGGCCCCCATTTAAGTAAGGAAAATTAGACATTCTTAAATTTGAAGCAGTGTAGCAGAGAACAAGTAAATTGATTTTCTCCTTGTGCATCGAACCATATGATGAGAGACTGCGAGAATTAAACTAGTTCTACCTACGCAAGAGGCACTTCCGGGGTAAATTGATATAATGTTTCAAATACTTAAAGAATTTAACAACGCTGAGATTGAACATTTCTTTGCAGTGGCGCCAGCATTGCCAAGAAACGGAAATGATTTAAAACTTAGAGGTCTCCTAGTACATCTGGACCATACGAAATATTCTTTTTTACCACCTACATTATTAATGCATAGAATAAGCTCCCAGAAAATGTTGTTCAAAACAACACCCTTACTATCTTCAAAATTAGGCTTGATCATTACTTGTCGCTTTCCGGTATTGAATAATTCATTTAATTATTCATCATAAGGCAGTGGGATATCATGCTGGCTTCTCAACTACTGACTTCTCCCTGGCCATGTTGCCGTATCATACTATCATTGATTAACGCATGTCACCTGCTTTGAGAGAGCAATAAAGAATTATTTTATTATTCTTCAACATCAGGAATGATATGGGCATTGTAAGTCGAGAGGCTGTTGCTGAAGTTTATCCTTAGTATTGTCTTTATAAGAAAAAATTAAAGGATGCGTGTCTTTGGTGGTGGGATGCATGACATTTTCATGTTCATTCTACCTTATGATTTTCGTTTAACAAAGGTATTATTTCTGCCTGCTTTCCTGCCGTATGGAATGGAGGATGGGGAGAGAGCCTTTGCTTTGCCATCCTTTACTTCTGCTGCTTACAAGTTTGTTTTTTTTTTTCTCTAGCGTTAAGGTAAAACCGCTCGCTTAGACTTTGGGTTTGTGTGGTGTGTGTATGTGTAAATTTCTCTCTCTCTTTCTCTCTCTCTCTCTCTCTCTCTCTCTCTCTCTCTCTCTCTCTCTCTCTCTCTCACACACACACACACACACACACACACACACACACACACACACACACACACCACGTAATATAATCCACAAGTGGCACTCAAATACGCCTCATTTTTTCTCTGAATAAAGTTAATGAAAGTCTGATGAACCCCAGTGAGTACGCTGTTTCCATCTCTCGCTGAGATTAGCTGGTAATCCATTTTGTTATGGCCATAGCACTATTAGTGCTGCTTCTTTATGGCCAAACTACTAACAGTGCTACTTTGTCATATCTAGACAGCCAACAATGCTGCTTTGTTATGGCCAGACAGTTGATAATGTTGCGTTGTTCACTTCTCGTTCGTGTTAATTGTAAACACTAGATCTCCTATGTTAGGTCGGGTCATGTATACTCCTGCTTTGTTCACATCATTTGTAATAGATGAATTAATTGGAATTGTTGCCTCATTAACTATTTCTATAAAACGAGTGAAAACATTTGGTGTTTGTCCGCTCTAATATTTAACATGAGTAACAATTTAGTTTGTGTTAGAATTATTTATCTATTGCAATACGAAGGTAAATACAAAGGAGTGCAAAAGAATACAAACGACATACGACCACCGGGTCCCCTGCAGGTTGTTTGTGGTAGTTGAGGATATTAGAGGCAGATGAAAAATACACGGAAACTTTACAAAGGTTCAAGAAAAGTGTCGTGTACGTAACGTTAAACATTTGCCATACTTTTTCTGAACGTAGCATGGGTTCTTCTTTCAGCTACTCCTACTAATGAATTCTTCCACATGTTGACAGTGCTAATTCGAGGTAAACTGTAGGCCTAGTAACCATTGGAACAAGTGAAGTCAGATCAATCTAGCCTTACATAGCTGCTTATGACATTATAGCCGCAGCTTATGATCAGTTTGAATACCTCTTAACCTGCTCTGTTCTAATATTAATAGATTTAGGTCCTGGAGACGATCTTTATAGGATTTATATCCTTGTTAAGGAGTCATATTGGTAGCCTGTCAATGTTCAGTACACTTTCCATTCTCTTTAAGTCTTTTATCAATTATGTTGACCAACATGGAAATATGTGACTAAATGTGGGAACGCACCAGTGAACCGTAGAAAGTGAGGATTAGTTTTTAAACTTGAAATCGACTACCTTTCCAATGAAGGCAAGAATTTTCGTCTCATCCTTTACTGCTGCTGCGCACTACATACTTATCTTTAGGACATCAGAGACTATGTCACTTGCTTCTTCCTCATTTACGTTATGCATGTCAACGTAATTTACACAGTACTTTTTCTTCTCTTTTCACTGAGCTTATCGATATTAAAAACCACATGCCACCTGTGAACTCACTGTGTTAAGTTTGCTTATCAGTATACAACTGTAGATATTCAGTTTCTTCTGTAGTTTTATTTCCCAGCTTACAGCAAAGCCCATTCTGTAAATGTCATTGATATACATAAGAAACAGAACTGGTCCCAATTTTGAACCTTGTGGCACACCTTTTGTTACGTTTACCCTATCTAAGGCTTGACCGTTAATTGCTTCCCTGTTTACGGCCAGTCCACCAATTTTCTTATCACCGAAGTACATCTACATCTATACCATGTGACATAATATTTGTTAGTAATCTCTGACGCGGGGTTTCATAGAGTAATTTTTTAAAATCTGAATAATGGATTTCTTCTGCTTAACTTTCTTCATTGATGTTTGTTGTATTAAAGAAATCATGCAGATTTGTTGAACATGAACGATAGTGTCGAAGACCAGGCAGCGAGTCGTTAATTAAGCGATGATCCTATACATGATTTACAATATTATCAAGGTGACTGGTTGATAATATCCGTAGAAGTACTTATTAATTTTCCTTTGATATTGGTGTTACAAAGGTAAACTTGTAATCTTGCGGAACTCTCATTCTAGTAAGTGACTTATGAAAGAGAACATCCAAGGGCTTACATGTCTCATTTCATTTTATTTCATTGTCCTCAGACAAAACTTATCAGGACCTGCCGTTTTGTTTACATGTATTCCGTTTAATGCTGACAGTGTATCATGATCATGTATGACACTTTGTTGTAGAATGTTCTCTTCCCATGTCAGTGAGACTGGATCTGGAACATATGTTTCCATAGGTGGAAAATATGGAATAAGATTATCATTTAAGTTATTTGCCTTGGCTTTCTTTTCTTCAACCAAGTCGCCATTTTCTTAGAGTAATGGACCAAGACACTGTGTAATGACTCTCATGTTTCTAATATTACCTCCATATTCTTAAAGTGTTTTGGATTACTTATTGACGTTTCTTTGATGTATGTTTCTCTTTTACCAAATTTACGTAATTTGCCCTGTCATCATGGTTATTTCTCTTTCTGTGTATCTTGCGTCCTATTATTAATTTCATCAACAGGCTATTCCTTTGATAATTGTTCTACTATCTTGAGTACATTTCGTAAATTAGAGGATTTCTTAAATGACTATAAATATAAATAATTGGTCACGTTTTTTTAGTACCGTTACATTATTTTTGTCATAAAACAAAAACATAAGGAATTTCAGATCTTTTTTGTTGAATAACAGCTGACAAAATTTTACATAAAAATTCCTGTCTCACTGTTGCACTTCTCGAGGTAACAAAGGCTGAATATTTGGAAGTGTGTAGATACACTCACTGCCAAAAGTGCAGATGAAACATGCGCTGACGCATTAATGATTGTGCTCTTATTTCTGTTGTTGTCAAAGATTCTTAAAGTCTTGACCTGGCATTGGGCCCTTGTCTTTAGATGGTCCCATTAGCTTTTTCTTCTAAGAACTTCTAAGAGTCAGGTCTACAAACATATGACAAACTTTTATTTCTACTCTCTTTTTTCCCTTACATTATTCTCTCCACCCGATATGTGCTCAGACTGTGGCATGTGTGTGTTTCTCGTGTCACATTGGTCACGGTAAGAGAAAAACATCTCCATAGAATTACACAGTGATGTTTGTGTCTAGAACCATGAACTCTTACTTCAGCAAACGATGATAGTCTATAGTGCAACCTGACTGCTGTAAATTCTCGCAGTATTTGCGATTTCAGCAAAACTGACAGAGTCAAAAGGTGTCGCCTCCCACGGTATTGCTCTTCTCCTGAACCCTGGGCTGTTGCATTACTCTTCTCTGATCACCGACTTCCTCCAGTCACAGGAATTCATGCTTTTTGGAATTTAACCAAAACTTCTTGAGTACCACGAATCCACCCTTGAGCATGGCGGTGCAGCTCTTGACTATGGACATGCCATCATAACTAAGGGTCGCACCGTCCCTCTCAGAGGTCGCATCGCCCTGTCCGAGGAGTGTAATGCCGTGATAAATGGGCATACCATAGTGCTGATGAGGCGAATCGTCATGCCCTAAGGATCGTACTACCGTGTTAAAGTGTTGAACTTTCGGACTGAGTTGCTGAACCTTTGTGGGAAAAGGACGTACTATTGTACTTAAAGAGGTTAGTCGTAGACTCACGCGGTACTTAAAGTTTCCTGAACCATTGACTGAAGCGTTATTGAGTGTGTACCACGGTATGGTCTAAGGCAACAATCAGTGTGTTCCACGGTATGGAATGAGGCAACAGTCAGAGTGTCCCACGGTATGGACTGAGCCAACAGTCGGTGTGTCCCACGGTATGAACTAAGGCAACAGTCAGTGTGACCCACGGTATGGACTGGGACAACAGTGTGTTAAGGTGAACAGCCTTAACAACAGCAACAGGTCTAGCATTGTTATCTGGTACAGACTAACTGGAATATGTAGAGCCAGTGGTCGCCTTAATCTCATGTGTCGCTTCTCTTGATTATTCTCGTTCACTACATCATTGTGTGGGTTGGAAGACAGAGGAACTTGATGGGGTCACGCTGGTTCAGATGGGTTCAAGATGGATAATCTAGGTCAAGCTAGGTAATCTATGGTTGACTGCACTACTTTTGGACGAACTAGGGCGTACAGGTAGGGTTGGGGGCATTCTGGAATCGTTATGCATGCTGGGAGCATGGGGTAGAGTGTAACCTGGCCAGCGTCATAATGTGGATGAAACATAGAAACAGACACGGTATATATCTTTGTTGCCAGTGCTGACCTTTCGTTCCTGGCTTGTAGATCTTAAGATTATGTTGGTGAGTTATGCTGGTGTAATGTTCCTGCCTCTGGCTGTGTGTCTTGCTATTAACGCAGCGCTTTGAAAACCGTTTTCTTTTCATTCTCAGAGATTTATTATAACTATATCCCCTGAGATAACACAGTATGATTATGAAGTCTGATATGATTCACAACTTGCGTCTTTTATTGCAGGTACGTTTGTTGGCTCCGGCGTGATGCTGTGCTGCTGATGAGGTAATGTGACCATCACTTGCTTATGTAATTACCACACGAGATTGCTGCCGGAAGCTGATGATTGTCTCCTCTTCCTTGTGCGCACCCCACTGAGCGAGTACTAGGCGTGGCTGCACCTGGCGGGTTGACAGTGGAGATGGAAAATGTACTTAACAATCGAGTTAGTGGGACCAGAGGTCACAGACCGGTGGGTTACACTGCTTTATATGATGCAGCGGTATGTCTGCTGATCCAGTGTTTGCTGATCCACTTTGTCAATGGCTATGCTGTAAGGATGTACACTGGCTGCGCTTTATCGTTGTTTAGGGGAGAGGAAGGGGAGGGAGAGGATGGATGGAGGTGGAGAGGATAAGGGAAGGGGAGGATGAGAGAGGTTAAGATAAAGATAAGGATGTGGATGATGCAGGTAAGTTTACACCAGTGGGAGCCAAGGTTTGTTGTCTGCCACCACTACACCTTCCTTCCTGCAACCAGTCCCGCTCCCTTACCCCTGATCCTTTCCCTCATCTCCACTATATTTCTCATACACTAACCCATGAATCCCTCCCCCACACCACTACATGTCTCACACCCTCACCCCTAAACCTCTAACCCACTGTCGCCACATGTCTCAAACCCGCACCCATGAACCTCTCCACTCCCCCGGTACGTATTCTACGCCCTTAACCCTGAGCCCCTTCCCGACCCCCGATACATATGTATATCTTACGCCCTCATCCCTGAATCCCTACCCCAACCCACACCTTCACCCCTGAACCTCTCTCCCTCTCCCAGCATTCCCCTCCATGAGCGCACTTGTCCTGAAAACATCATTAACTAGTCCACATCCTGGGTTGGCAAACGTCTGCGTCCTTTCCCTGTGTGATCTTGACGGTCCAGCAGTCAGGACGCCTGGCTCTCCGCCTGTCCTTCCGTCTTTTATCTGTCCATCCTTCTGCCTGCCTCTCTGTCTATGTTTTTATGTGTACCTGTATTTGTCTGAGTCTGTCCATTTATCTCTCTCTCCGTCTTTCTGTGTTTGTCTGTGTGTCGCTCTGTTTGTCTATGTGAGTGTGTCTTTGTCTGTGTGAGCCTGTCTGGCTGGTAAGATCTGGAGTAGTTAGTGTAGTCTGGAGTGGTTAGTGTGATCCGGAGTGGCTGCAGTGGTCCAGATTGGCCGATTTGGTCAAGAATGGCTGGTGCGATGCTTGGGAAGGTGTAGCAACCTCGTCAGGGGTTGTGATTCATCTGATGATGAATAACAACCCCTGACGAG
>JAYMFT010266176.1:0-10694 GCA_038088735.1 Panulirus argus
TCTTACCCTTACATTACTTACTCGATCAAACCATCTCACACCACATATTTTCCTTAAACATTTCATTTCCAATATATATATATATATATATATATATATATATATATATATAAAAAAGCATGATTTAGCTTGAGCTATGAAGTTGGGAAAAGGATTCTGAGTGAAGTATCCTCAGCCTGGGTGTTCAAAATCCAACAAGATTCAGCAAAGCTACTTCTTAGAAACTGCAGTTCATAGCATACTATACATACAAATATATTCATGGATGTAAGATTTGGTTCTCTCTTTACACATTCAGAGCTTTTACCCTGCCACTTATTGCCAAAACATTTCTGACCAAAATGACAAAAAGTTACAGGAACACAAAAAATAACAGGCAAACAACTGACAGACAGCTTTACAAATACATCCTCCACCTTTCCAGTCTGCTATAAAAGCCATTAACACTCTAGTAAACTTGGTTTATGGTTCCTGTTGCATATTCAAATAAAGGTCATCCTTATACATTAAAACTGTTCTACAGAAGTGACTCAATAAGTTGATTTAAATACTATGCTTCCTTATTGTATAAAATACCTCTAACCTATATTTTTCATAAAGCTAGTAGGCACCTACTAATCCTGAGGATCATGAATATAGATAAAATCTAAAGACATTCTATTTGGTAGTCATCCATGACCAATGATTATAGCTACATTGGTGAGTAGGTCTTACCTCGTGCCAAGAGTGCTCCGTGAATTGATGCTAGACCTATAAGTGCCAGGAGTGCAAAGGTTAGTGAGCTAATCAACTAAACAAGGAATCAAATATACATTAGGATAAAGCAGGTGTCTGGGCAAGCAAATCTGCATTAACCATATTTGTAAACTGACAAGTGAGCTAAGGTTTTAAAAGGGGAAAACATGCTTGGCAACTGCATGCCACTGAACTTGTGTTATTGAAAGTTAATAATTCAGAATCAGAAATCATCAAAGGTAACTGTTGATCATTATAGAGAAAATCTTAAACTTGTGGCATCAATACATGCTAATCCCTCATAATACTTTACAGACTTCTGGTGCAATTAATCAATGATAATCAATTACTTGATGCAAAGCTTAAATTACTCTTCAAAAAATAAAATAACTTCCATTGAGAAAAACTGTGCCAAAAAAAATCATAAATGTTAAAAACAAGTTTCCCTATAATAAGATTAGTGTTGAATATCTTTTAAATGAAAAAGTCATGAACCAAGTAGACACATGCCTATGGTATGTCTAGGAGACGAGCATAACAAACCACAAAATCAGGTAAACTCTTCCTCACCTAATCACAAACTGACTGCTCATAAACCACAAACCACACTGAATTCTCTCAAGACATACTGGCTTGGCTAAGTAGTAGGAAACCTAATTCCATGGTGGTATCATATCCAGAAGCAAGCAATATACTAACTAGCTCTTCCATTAACCCTTTGGCCAAAAATTACAATTAGAATTATAATAAATAATACTCCTCAGTATGAAATTTGACTAAGGTCCAAGCTGTCAAAAAAAGTTTGTACATCCAACAACCATCCCCAAACCAGGAAATGTTGCTAGAGCACCATACAGAACTGCTCCCATGTGGTGGTCAATTGACACTTCATTCATAAACAATGACTTCACCTGATAGCTGCCATCCACTTCATGATTCATTTATCTCTTTCTTCTCTTTTTAATCTCATTGTTATTAAAGCAGTCTATATATGTTATAATGTTAATATGTGCTGTGGAAGTGTGCTATGTATCATGAACCATAAATAGCAAAAATATGATAATTTGATGAGTGCTTATGAGTCGGCAAATCTGGGCTCCTCAGCATTCCTTTAAATACTGTGCTCCTTTTTTCTTTACGCTTTGCAGTTTGTTCATCATTCTGATTGTGTGTTATGTATCATAATGGATAAACAGAGATAAATATTGATAATCTTTATATTTTTGATTGGTGCTCATAAGCTGGCAACACTTCACTGCTTAGTGTCACTTTAAATATAGTGACAGTATTTAACTTTTAATACCCATAACAATTCGTCACACAAGGTATTTTATGCCATCCTATAGGCATCATCCATAAATACTTTATTTTCATTTTTCTTCTTCCCCCAATTATAGATGTGTTTAATAAAAATCAATGCCAGATATGGTAATTTTATGGTTTTGCATTGATTAAAAAATAGTAGAAATGACAAATTACCATTTTCGTATTCTGATGAAGAATTTTGGGAAGGCAACTAGAAATTCATTATGTGGCCAAAGGGTTAACCATCTTCAAAAAATGAGTAGGCTGACATTAAGTTTTTGTAACTCACACACAGCTTTAGTAAAGAAAGAGATGCAAATGAAAATATTATTTCCTCTAACTGACAATGAACCCCAAAGATATAAACCTATAATTTCATGTTATACCAGTCTTTGTGAAGGGAGGTAATCTCTAGTTCTAATCACAATTCAAGCAATAAAGTCTTAAAAAGAATGAAAATGGCCTGTAAATTATAATACTGACATTCATCCACATTTTTCATAGATCAGAAAGGTAAAGCTTATATGGTAAACACATAAATGCCCTTGAAGCAGAAAAGCCATTTCAACTGAAGAACAGCAGAAATATAATTGTTAATTAGTAAAGAAATGGTGTAATTTTTTCTTATACCTGACTAAATTTTTTGCCTTCATACACGACTATGGAATTGGTGGACAACAGCCTCATCAACTAATCTAGTCTCTAGATACCACATAAAATAAACCAATACCACAGTTAGGGAATGAAGAGCAGTAGATGGGTGAAACAGGATTGTTTTAGTATGATTCAAAATGGGGAAGACCTGAGAGGAAAGAAGTGCTTTTACGTATCAGAAGTGGAAATAGCAAAACACGGAACCATGAGGGCTAGAGTGAACCACTAAGATGAAGAGGACTTTAAGGTCTTAGGTGCATCAGTGTGTGGAAGGAAAGATCAGAGTCCATTACAGTAAAAATGGACATGTTTGTAGGTACAGCAATTCTGACAGTGTTATGTGGGTGCCAATCTTAGCGTTTAAATGTAGAGGTGGAAAAGGACAGGTGTCCTGGAAATGAAATGCCTAAAGATGCTATGTGGCATGTGTTGGGTTGATCACTGAGAAATGAAATAGTCATGAAAAGAGGAGTGGTAGAGTACTGTGAGAGCTAACCAATGTGGTAGGATTACTGTATCTTCAATGCCATTGGGACACTGATCTCTCCTATGCATTCCTTAATGGGCCCAAGACCTTAAACACTTTTCCATCTTGTGACCCATTTCAGCCCATACAGTTCAATCTGCTGCCATATTCCATTCCTAAGCACCTTAGGAACTTCATTTCCTCTAAGTCCTCCACCAATCAAACTCAGGCTCATAAAATGAAGAGAAGGCTTTAACAAATGAACATTACCAATTTAGAAAGAATCAGAAACACAGAATTAGACCACTTGTAAAATGTCCACGGGTCCACTTAAAGTCCAAATGAGAGACATACGATTAAGTCTAAATAAGAGAGAATGCTGTTAAGGTAGTAAAAGTTTTCAGTGGTGATATAAACTTACTCCATACTGCTGGAGCCCAACATTTACTTGAAAGACTACTCACAAGTAAGAATTTAGCACAGGTGTTCAATAAATACCAATGTGTTGTTTCAAGGAATAAAACATTCTGCCAAAAACCAGAACATTTCAAGATGCGATTTACTCATAAAAAGCACACCCTAATACTTTTTGGCATGATTAACACTTGTACTGTTAATTCAACAAAAACACATTAAGACATGAATAACTAATAGGAAACGTACCACAGCTGTCTGTTACCGCCCAGTCTGAAGCAGAAATCAATTAAAAGATTAGAAGATTTTACTGGAAATTAGATTCATATGAAAAGGCAGCTTCATTATAATTAGGTTACGGTTATAAGATATACTATACCTAGTGATTTTATATCAGAAACAAAATATTATAAGTCCATATAAAGATGTATGGTCACTTTCATATCATTCTAGTATTTTCATATGTGGTATTATCACTTCAGTACTAAATGTAAGTAAATAGTTCATGTTACAACCTTAGACAGAAGGTTCACTGAAATACAAAAAATATTCAGCTACCTTGTTCACTTTCAGATGGCACTAAGGAATAATCAATGACATTGGGGAACGGAAATATTTGTACAAGACAGGTCAACTGAGGTGGGTTCAAAACTTTTTATCTTAAAATCCAGGAGTTAATATTATACTTTACAGGTAACTCGGGCTTAATAACTCTTTAGAATAAACACTTGCAAATCCCACTTCAAATTCAACTGCAGCTTAATGAGACATATTTGTTGAGAGGAAAGCTATTCTACAAAGGATAAATAGTATGAACTGGCATTTATGGATGACAACCAATGGATTAGTGCATAAAAAGAAGGTGCTGCATCAAGGATAATGAACATATCCAAAAGATCAATGGGAGAAAAATACTATGAATTCAAAAAAGCATTCCTGCCAAATGCTTGGTGTTCCAATTTTACATATGAGCCAAAAGTAGTTTTTGCCAGAGCAAAACTGCAAAATCTTGCAAGTCAAATGTTAAGATGAACATTCATAAATATTACTTATGTCATATCATTAATTATAACACTCTTACATATCAACAAATACACCGAAATCATCATATTACCATAAAGGGCAATTGCTTGGTATTCTAAATTAAAAATAATATATGGTGAAGTAGAATAAGTATTCCAGTGTTCCTACTGACTTTGCAAGTAAATATTTCATTCATGTAACTAGGCAATCAAGGTAGTCAAATATAGTGGCAGCCACAAAAGCACTTGTTTACAACTGTTGTACTCTAACCACACATCCAAATGTTGTTACAGGACTTAAGAAAAAATTATTCACACTTTTAAGTCAATGCCTTAATAAAACCTGATGCAAATATTTTTTCTTGTTTCCTTATCTTATGAAAAGAAAGCTATCTTCTTAACACACAAATGATGTGTAAACATTACAAAGTCTCCTGAGTAGGTGTCACTTGAGTTTACAACTTAGAATTCAACCAATTACCATGGCAGGCTCAGATTTAGTCAATCTGTTGTGCTTCAGTTCAAACACAGTCAAACACGACTTTTCGTCTGATAAAATACAAATACACACACGGCAAAACATATGTTAGGTACACATATACAGCAACAGCAACTATCTACCATAAGCAAAAAGAGCAATTTATGTGTGGAGAGACTAATTTCTGCACTCTGAGAGAAGAGGCTTGAAGAACACATGCACAGTCCTGTTCTGTCAATGCAGGTTGAACCTCCCATAGAAAGCCTAAGTACCCCTACAGAGTATCAGTACTCCCCAAAAATCACCGTGGGCTAGCTAATCACAACCCTAAAAAATAATAGTGTCAAGTCATTTTCCAATGAACAGGATTAACTAGCTGAGTACCTGTCAACCATGAAAAAAAAATCACAGAAAAAAAAAAAAAAAGGGTCAACTAACTACAATGCACTCATAAGGATGTGTGGAAGGTGAATGTATTCTTAAGCTTCCTTTCTCACAGAATGCATGAATTAATTTCCCCACTTTTCTTTTCATTCAACAGAGCTTAAAGGTTGCATATCTGATTAAACAACAGTAAGTCTCCACATACAGAAAGGCATACAAAGTCCTCTTCTGAAAACAATATGCAACTATGCATCACCCCATCCAAGGAAATGACTATTTAGACATCAGGATAATTCAAAATGTAATCTCTTGTTTGGTGATGAGATTCATAAGGACAATTTCCTGAGAAAAATTAAAAACCAAGGAAGACAGCAACTAATATTAAGCTTACATGCTAAGAACCAGAATTAGAGTAAAAAGTTAGGTTATGGTATCTCCAAAGAAAAGCTTAATTATCAGAGGAACAACAAAATCTACTGTGTTTAAAACCTTACAAGGAATATTGATAAAATACACTAGTCAGTACAAAAGTGCACTATCATGTGAAAAAATCTAGCAATCTAATGCCTGTGATACTACAATGAATCCTGGGTACAAAAATCCTTTCAAGCAAAAATGCCTGTTGCTGTAACAACTTGATCAAACAATATGTTTACCAAAACTTCCAAACATCTGAAGTAACCAAATATGTAGGATATAAATGCCCAGTGTATGATCAGATACACATATCCAGTTCATATTAAGCTGGTTTCAAAAGAATATTGAGATTTTTTTTTTTTTTTTTTTTTTTTTTTTTAAAGGATCCAGTTACGGACAAAAGTCCACATCAAGGCCGGGCCCTAACTGAAATATAGAGGGAGTTGAGAAATTGGGAAAAACAGACAGGGAAAGTATTTACAAATTTGTGAGGTAACACCAAAAAAGACAAAGAAAGGCCACAAACATCAATTCTCTTGCAGTCCTATTTAATGCACCAAAACCACAGCTCCCTATCCACAACCAGGCCCAACAACAGACCTTTCCACAGTTTATCTCAGACGTATGACACGCCCTGGTTCAGACCACTGACAGTATGTCAACCCCAGTATACCACAATGTTCCAATTCACTCCATTCCATGCATGCTTTTCACCATCCTGAAAGTTCAGGCCCCAATTGCTCAAAATCCCTTTCACTCCATCCTTTCTTCTCAATTTGGTCTCCCTGTTCTCCTTGTTCCTTTGCTTCTGACACATATATGCTCTTTATCAACCTTTCTTCTCGCATTCTCTCCACATGTCCAAACCATTTCAGCACACCCTATTCAGCTCTCTCAACTACACTCCCTTTACTACCACACATCTCTCTTTCCTTTCATTACTTACCTGATCAAACCACCTCACACCATACACACTGTCCCCTAACATTTCATCTCCAACACATCAATCCTCCTCTGCAAAGACTTACCTACAGCCCATGCCTCGCATCCATATAATATTGTTAGGACTATTATACCTTCAAACATACCTATTTTTGCCCTCCCAGATAAAGTTTTCTATTTCCACAAATTCTTCAGTACTCCCAGAACACAGAATATACAGATATTTAATGACCACATTCTTAAGTTAGGCTAATCAGTGTGAAGTCTGGTTGCAAGCAAGTTTAGGTATTAACTTATTTTCTTATTTGTAGTTCAAAAGATGTTACAATCAGAGAGAAAAGAAAAACATGAAAGTGATCAATATAAATAAAGAGAATAACATCAACCAAGTAAGTCTCAGCAGAGACTTCTAAGCCAGCATCCTGCCTCCCTTCCATGCAGCCAGCGAGCAATACCACACCTGGTTACAAATAAACCCAAAAACTAATACAACACACACAAATTGATTTCAAATGTGGAATACTGAACATCTCTAATTGTTTTACTGGTTTGGGAAATAACTAGATAACAAGTATACTACTAACATATGGTAAGTAAATGAAAAGAAAATGAAGAACCCATGCAATAGTACTTACCCATGAGTACCTAAGAAAGGATTTTGCCATGAGTCAGTAGTTGTGCACTGGGCTCACATTTTGTTTGTTTAATACTATTGCTATTTTCTGCAGCAGGCACATGGTATGTGTCAATTCAAGGTTTCTTTGCAATTATTTTCAGCCATTTGTCTTATCTGTCAATGGCTTCTGGACACTCCTTGTAAGTTTTTTCATTTGACAAACATTTACGTCTCCATCTTTCAAGCTGGACTATTTTTTTGTATGGTGCCTTTTTGATGTATTCCTCAAAAATTGGTACACTGAATCACCTCTTATTCTAAAATGATTATTTCAGTTCAATGTTTCCTGATATCCCTAAAGTCAAAGAAACTATCCTTTTATATTTTGCACATCACAAAATGTGACTAACAGCAACAAGAGTGTGAGGCTGGAAGCTCTCTCCTCTTATGGGAGCAGAGGAAGAAGTTAAAAGATAATTTTTCTTCAAAGGCTCCTGTTGGGATATCTGAATGTCATTGGATGTAACTGGGAGAGAGAGAGAGAAGCACTTTTCAGACTCCAAAAAGAGATTATCAGAAGAGGCATAGGACTAGTAAGAAGAACATCCAAGGTGGAGTTAGAAGAGAAACAGGAATCAAAGAGAGTTGCTATGTTAACAGGAGAGACAGCTATAGTACCGTCAGAATGGAAAAGTGAGGAAAAGGTAGTGCATCTCAGTTAAAGTATACCAGATTCAAGATTGTGAAATTCACTGCCAAATTTTTGCTCACAAGATATATCAAGTCTTTTAATGCCATGGGTAAGCTTAAAATAAGCAAGCCAATCATCAGAAAATGTACACGTCTGTTTTTTCATGAAATTTCTTTGTAATTTCAATCAGCACTGGACCTGAAACTTAAAACTTCATATTTCAAATTAAATCAATCATACAGAACAGTGTTTAGCTGCTCTAAAACTGAATTTGATAGAGTCTCTTCCTTGACCAGCTTCTTCTGATTCTGATTCAGCAAATCAATGATGTGAAGCTGAAAAAATATGAAGCATTTGTGTACATGTGGAAGTCCATTTTCATCATAAAACACAGATGACTGGTTGAGTATGAGTGATTTCAGTAGTTGTATGGTCAGATCCACTCCCTATGGAGTTAATGTTAATAGAGATTGATAATTATATAGATTATTTGGCAAAACTCTAAAGAGCTGTTCTTTTTGTCACTTTATTCCTGTCTGTCTACCTATATCGCTGCTGCCTGCTCCAACTGGAACTCCCTCAAGGAGGTGCCCACGACAATAAAGTCTCGATAATAAGAGAACTCCACTGCCACTTCTTAGCCTTAACTGCCTTGCCCTTAACAGGCCACTCACAGAGGGCAAATCTAATGCAGTGTTTGCAGAGGCTCCAACCTAATGTTCCTACCTAATGTAACTACCTAATACTCCTACCTACTACTTTTAATGTTTCTACCTAATGCTTCATGGATATTCAATGAACTAAATGTGTATTTCACCAAATCAGGATGCTTCTCGCCTTTCTCAAGTTTTTACAAAAGTCTCATTTCTGACAAAATATTAGCACAACTAACTCATGTTTCGCTCTATTACTAGAAAAAGGATTGTCTGCTGATATTGTAATCAGATGCTAAAACTGGAGAATGTAAACATTTTCCAAATATAAAGTCAGCACATATAATGAGTTTAAATCACTGTAGTGGAAGGTAGGGGGGTAGCAATTACATATTGGCTGGAAAAACTATAAACAATGCTACCGAGCAGTGGTATTATG
Organism: Panulirus argus; assembly: GCA_038088735.1. Taxonomy (NCBI): domain Eukaryota; kingdom Metazoa; phylum Arthropoda; class Malacostraca; order Decapoda; family Palinuridae; genus Panulirus; species Panulirus argus. The sequence goes on from JAYMFT010266176.1 coordinate 9,217, forward strand.
AAATACTATAGTGGAAAGAACTTTCAAGGGACTTCCTAAACAGGCTAAAAGATGCCATATAAAATCATGAATAGAAGTAGTATGCTGCATAAAATCATATGAATTTTGTAAATAAAACACGTGTTTGTCTTCAAAGATTTTGGAAATTGCATATAAAATTAATTTCCAGTTACTTAATTGCTGAATAATAAAGCTTTTTGAACTTTTGCACTGAAGAAAAATATTCACCCCTAGATCAAGACCAAAATACCCTAATGGAGGTAACTATAACTTATAACACTCTGCAGAAAGATCATTTATTCACTGCTGGGTCTCAGAATGTCACATAAAAAAGATGGCAAGTCTGAAGTCTGACTATCAAAGTCAAAAGACTTCCTGACTAATGAAATCTAAGCTGAACAAATTTCACTATGATCAAACCTCTCATCTGCTGCTCAAAATATATATTACAATCCATGGCTGAAAAAGGATGGGGCTAATTCTGGAAGGTTCTCAGACACATATACACATGCAAGAAGACACCCTCTGATTACATTCAGATTTCAAAGATTCCCACTTAGAACATTAATCTCAGTCTGGGCACTCCAATGAGCACATACGACGATTACTGACAATTCTAAGTGTATGAGCTTAATCATTATAACTTTACAATTACCACTCATACAATGCCCATCTTAGATTATCCTGAGACAATTGCCCAAGCATAAATGTGAACAAGATTTTTTTGATGATTAGCCAACATTTAAGATGCGAGTTAGCCCTGATTGGGGGAAAAACAAACTGCTAGTATTTTTGAGGACCATGACTGGCTGATTCAGGGAAGGTGGCTATCAGGGAGGACTGATATTTTAAAGGATTAAGTGGGTTTCATATGTGGAGGTACAGTTTACACATTCTACAGCTCAAGACAAAGTAAATCCCTAAAGTTCTGTTGAGCACAGAAAAAGTTTGGAGTTAACATAGACAAAGAATTCAGGTTTAAACTCATGTGAGATAAAGAAGAAACTTATACATGAGTTAACAAAGCAAAACCTCCTTGTAAAATATTCTTACTTTGATCCTTCGGCCATCGTTTGTGGGATGGTGCGTACAGGCAGATGAGGGCAAAGGTGTAGATGTTCCACATACCATATACTCCCGTAAAGAATGCACTGGTGTACTCCAACTTTATACTTTCATTCCAATTCCATTGGCCCTCTGATAACTAGAAAATTAATCAATAATAGCAATAATAATAATAATAATAATAATAATAATAATAATAATAATAATAATAATAACAATAATAATAATATTATGTATTTACTATACTTGATCGCTGTTTCCCACGTCAGCGAAATAGCACCAGGAAACAGACGAAGAAAGACCCATCCCCACACACACACACACACACACACACACATATATATATTTTTTTTTTTTTTCATACATATTCGCCTTTTCCCGCGTTAGCGAGGTAGCGTTAAGAACAGAGGACC
>JAYMFT010266187.1:0-10694 GCA_038088735.1 Panulirus argus
TGTCTTTCCCAATAACTATGAACCAGCTCATAACAAAAGACAGGTCTTTCACTCTCTCAAAAATTTGTAAATACTTTCTCTGTCTTTTCCTCCCAATTCTTATTTCTCTCTATTTTTCTATTTGGGTAATGGGTAATATTTATCTTTAGTCTCTAATATAGCCGCTTTCATTTATGAACTTGTACTATTTTCTCCTTGGGTCGAGGTAATACCAATGACACAGTCAATGTATTAGTGATGTCAGAGGATGAATAGTGTGGTGTCATGACCTGAGTTCAGAGAATGCTTCTGTTTACCCATGTTTAGTTTCAGACTAACAAGTTAGCACTCTCAGGTTCTCATGCCATGAAGAGGAAGGAGTGACATCAAAATGTTGTTGGTTTATTTAAATCAAAATGAACACCATTGATAGTGAAATGATGTGGACACTATTAATGACTGCAACATGGTAAGCAAAACTCAAAACAATTGAGAACTTTTAAGTAGTGAGTTGATAAGCCCTGGGTTCACATCTTGTAGAAAGAGAGCATTGACAGTGCTGACTGTCCTTGTTGGAAGTGGAGGCAGCTGTACATAAAATGCCAAAAATAATATGTTAAGAGTTCTGAAAATGGTGCATTTCACAGGAAGAGCAAGCAGTCACTTTGTTGAGTGGTTGGGTGTCAGCTGCTGGCTGCATTCCTACAGATGCCAGTCTGACTCATGTGTCTTATGTGGGCATACAACCTGGAATGATTATGATGTGATGACAGTGAAAATCATTATTAAAACTCTAGTTCATTTGTCATTACAACTAGTTCAGCCATGAACCTGTCACCTTGTCTCTGAGAAATGTTTTTGTTGGTAGGGAGAAAAATCGAGTTTCTGCTCTCTCAGAGGGATAGTTACAGAAACTGAACACTTGTGTACTTTGTTATAAAGCATTGTAGGAAAGCAGCCAGTGCACTTTGTACTTCTAGGAAGAAGAGAAGCAGCAACAGCATCAGACTTAGAGATAACTTTAGACATGTTATGGTGTTTTTGTGTCGTTTAACATGTTGATACGACCAGAGCTAACACCTGTTGTACTAGATCCAGAGTACCTTCATGCATGCAGTTATTCATATTATTGTATTACTACTGTTTGTATTTTAAGGAAGTATTCTTTACTTACATAATTTGATTATCAGTGAAAATACATTTTACTGTATATTTTTAGGCGTTTTACTTGTCTTTTAATTACGATTTAGGTTAAGAAATCTTTTTTTAGGAACATAAATCCCATTATCCCATTGAATTTTGAGGTAAAATGTGATCCACTACCCAGTGTTTCTTTTAAGTCTTAACTTCCACGAACACATTCCACTGTTTTCTGGAGAATACCAGTTTAGTATGCAGTGTCTAGCATTAAGTAAAAAGAGTTTCATAACTGGTAATATTGACTGCAAAACACAAACAACAACTCTGACCCTTTTAAAAGCTCTAGTAAAATCACACATTGAATATGCAGTCCTATTCTGGTCCCCAAACTACAAGAAAGAAAAGGAAAAGCCAAAACAAGTACAAAGATGGATGACAGAATTGATTTGAGCACTGACTGAATACAAGTTTTCAAAATTGTGAATAAATTTAAACAATTTATATCGCAAAAATCTCTGTAAATCACATGAATATGCATTTACCGGGGCAACTGGATTGAAACTTAAAACTAAAAGATGTAATGCTGTCATGGGAAAAATCTTCCCTGCAAATAGAAGTGTTAAACACTTTATTACCGGATAGACACTAGATACATTCAAAATCCAGTTACCTTAGTTTTTCATCATTTTGGGTGTGTACCGAATGAATGCAAGGAAAAAAGTACAATATACATATACATATCACATCCACAGAATATATTGTATTACAGCAGAGGATGAAATAGTGTTTCAAGATCTCTCAATAAATGAATGGTATTTCTTCACTTCTTTTTTCTGCCGGCTTTTGTTGCTGGAGGGTGGAGAGAGAGCCCTGTTACTCTTCTTTTGTAAACTCATTAACTTAGTAATAGGTGGAGTTAGGTTCAAAGCGAATGACCTAAAAATGGGTAAACAAGCCCCTGTTGTGTCTCTCCCATGTACTCTGGTGTACTTTATTTTCTCATGTGATTTCTTACAGAAATAGTTTTCTTTCTTGACACTTGATCCCAGTTTCCTGCGTTAGCAAGGTAACACTAGGAATGGATGAAAAAGACTGCATCCACTCACATACATTTGCTTACTGTCGTATGTAATGCACCAAAACCACAGTTCCCCATCCACAACCAGGCCCTGCAGAAATGTATTTTTTTATATTTATAAATGATTGTTTAGAAGAAATTTTAGATATACTTTTCAGAATCATTTTACTTAAAAGGAAAAAGGTAACTCCATTCAGTAAGAGTGCATTTTATTAAAAAAGTAAGCATTTTCTATACTAGCATGAAGTAACTGAACAAGACCTTAATACCTCAGAACCCAAGTGAATGGGAAAGTCACTCAGCCTAATATTCTAAAGGCATTAAGATGCAGATAAACAGAAATAAATTTCATTAGTGTCTGGTATAGGGTTTTTAAGTTTTCATGAGTTAAAAAGGTATCCAAATGCTTTCAGATTATCTTTCCAGTACAGACCACACTCATCAAAAAAACTAGTCAGTAGTTCAAAGCTTCTTCCCAGTTTCCTTTCTTTTAGATGGGTATGGTGTTTGCCCTTTTCAATGCTTTTGGTGTCTCATTTTTCTTCAGAGACATCTTGAATAGTATTTCAAGAGGTCTGATAAGGGTATCTGCACTCATCTTCAGCATATATAGTGAAACCTCCTCAGGAAGATAAGCCTTGTGTTGGTCTAGTCCCTTTAGTATTTTGTTATGTCTTTTCTAGATATCTCAGTTTTCTAAAACCTCCCCGCCATTCCATCTCACCAGTTTCGTGGCTGTAGTGTCCTACAATATGAAAATACTTTTGAGCTTGTTATGCAGTTCCTCATATATTCATGCATCTTTCTCCACAAATCTAACCTCTGAATCCTTTATCTTGACTAGCTGCTCTTTAACTGACAATTTATTTCTGACAGATGCATGTAAAATTCTTCAATATTCTCCTGCCTTGTCCATTTTCTATTCATATATCTTTGATGCCCATTCCCTTGGGAACTCCCACAAGGCTGTCGCCATAGCAAAAGAGTCCCCATAACTGGTGATTTCCGGTGCTGCTCCTTAGCCTTTAGTGCCTCATTCTTAACAGGCCACTGGCAAAGGGCAACTTTAGTGCAGTCTTTTCAGAGGCTTCTACCTAATGTTCCTACTGACTCCTTCTACCTAATGTGTGTGCCTAGTGTTCCTGCCTAATATTCCAGTCTGCTACTTACACCTAATGCTCCCACCTAATATTCCTACCAACAACTTTTACCTTATGCTCCTGTCATAGACTCAGCTCTTAGGAGCAATAGATAGATTGCTATATGTACTTTCCAGTCACAGACCACCCCTAGACTGATGCACTCAGTTAGATATGTTTTGGGACGTATCCATCCCAGCCACTGTATATTTCAAGAGGCATTTAGAGATGTGCAAGTCCTATCCATAATGAAAGGGTTAACAGTTCAAAGCAGTTATTTGATTGTATCATAATAAAAGCAGTCTTAAGATCCCAGGAAACCTGTTCTGAACACACATATGATATAGATTTGATAATGTTCTGATGATAGTGATAATAATAATGGTAATAAGGAAGAAAAAAATACTTAAGGTAGCTTTGTAAGATGGAGTTACTTTGAAGGAGAGCAAGAGTCACTGAGATCATGTTTCATCCTCTTTTTTTTTGTAAGGCAGTGGAGAACTACTGTTTTGTGTCCATGACTGGAGCCTTCAGTGTTAAAAAAAAGTTAGTCAATTAACAAGAGGGATTTTTTTTTTTTCAGGGAACACACCAAAGTTGAGTCCATTAGATAATAGCTCTAGATACTTTAAGGCTACAGTTTTGGTAAAAAGTTAACTTTTTTTTTTTTTTCATTATTAATGCCTTCATTAATGATTAAACATAGCTTGATTTTTTTTATTGTTTGATAGAAATTAAAAAATTTGAGAATCAAAATTCTGTTATAGCAAGGTTAGTTTTTTTGTGTACGAACTTATTCCTTTACCTGTAAGTTGCTATAGCAAAACTGCAATAAATGGGCTGTTGTTATTTGGGGATGGGTGTCTGCAAGTGGAGCATTTAAAGGGTCAAAGGGCAGGTCAGTATCTACATTACCATATTTATTTAGTGTCATGTTTGTCTATGTTCTGTCATGCATATGTGTTTTTTCATGAATACATATTTGTGTATGTGTTTTTGTGAATTTGTATCTGTTTTTTATGTTTCCATGTGAGTTTGTATACAGTTTTAGCATTTAATTACTACATGGTATACTTAACATGTAATGAACATTGTGTATTCTTTGTTAAGGAAATTATTTTATCTCAGAACATTATGTTTTGTCTCAATGATTTTCTGATTTTTACTTCTCATGTAAAGATGCTTTGTTTATAAAATTTTTACCTTTTTATGATAGACTTACATATAGTATTGTCTTATGGGTGTGTGTAGTACTTTTAGGCAGTGTGTAATAGTATAATAAAATGTAATGGTTTATGAACATTACAGACATAGCAGCTGGTGCGAGCTCTGGTGGTCTCATTAGCAAGGTTCTTCTGGCCAATGCTGATGCTCTTTGTGCTGCTGCCTCACCTCTAATGGATCTTGATGACTCCTCTTTGTATGTCACTTATTTTCTTTGTTTTGGTCATCCATATTCTTAAGAATTTTAACTAATTTTTCTCACTCCTTTTCCATTGGCATCTTGAGCAGATTTCTTTGACCACATTTGCTATTATGTGTAGATTTTAAGGTACAGCATATCATTGTAAGAATATAATTTGGTCCTTGATTTAGTGCAATTTTTGAGAAGCAGTGGTACAGTTAGCAAAAAAATATATGTATGTGAGTAATGCTTTCAATGTGCTGTTGATGACTACTATTTTTATGCCCTTAACTGGTTTTCTTTTAGTATATGAACTTGGAGTAACATTGATTTATTATGTAAGAGGACAATATGCAGCTTTATTGGGTTGATTCTTTTCATTTACTCACTTTGGTCTTTGTCCAGATATGTGCAGTTTGCCAAAATTAACCTTTATATTCATATTGGTGCTTTCTCCATATTCAGAATTTTTGTCATACAGTAATGTTATAAATTACCATTCATTTTGATGTTGTTAGGTAAGAACAGGCTTAGATAATGTTAACCGTTAAAATATTTGTTCTGGTCCTTGCCATCACAAAGAAACTAGTTGCTTTATGTGTTATCTCTTTAAGTGGAAATAGATAGTGTCATTTAAAGAAAAAAGACCTAAGGTTATCACTTACTAATACTCCTCTTTCTTGCATTAAACATCTTATCTCTCAATCTGAACCTGTACAGCATCTCATAATTGGGAAGCAGTAACCTGGTTAAATTCAGTGGTACAAAAATGCTATTTCTGTCTCTATTTCTCTTTATAAGTATCACTTGCTTCCCTGTGTTAAATATCAAAACACAGCAGTTTTGCCATGTAATTACACAAACAAGCTGGACATAACCATATCCTCCACTCTGTCATGGGAACCTAATATAATCAACATCGCATAATCTGCCCATTAGAGGAAAGGACTAAATTACATGCAGGATCTAAGTGCAAGTGTGAAGACTATTAGAGAGGTTGTAGAAAGAAGATCATTTAAGGAGAAAAGAAAGAGGGCGTAAGATAAGGCATACCCCAGAGGGACACAATTGTTGCTAGGATAAGGGGAAAGTTGCTCTATCAGTGAATACTACTAAGGACCAATTATAGAACAAGGAGAAACAGAAAACCAAAGGAAGTTTAAAAAGTATGGTCATATGCTACACTCTCTCAGAAATGCCTAGAGATGATGAGGGCCATTATAAAAAGAATTCACCAAAACTCCTGAGAGAGAAGGACCAGAGGTTAGTGTTAGGAGAGATAACTTGTAGACTTTGCACCACAAAAACATAACTGTTGACCTGAAAGAAGGGAATATGATTCTAAGTTAGTGTTGTATATGTACATCTCAAACATGTATGATTACAGAAAAAGATGTCTTATGTACATACATTACCTTCAATAATTTGAATTGACTCATCTTTCAGAGATGGATATAATGAAAGATGCACCATGAACAACTATTTTGGTATTGGTATTGATGCAAAGATTACATTAGATTTTCATAACAAAAGAGAAGAACATCCAGAAAAATGTCGATCAAGAACTAAGAATTTCATGTGGTATGGGGTTCTAGCTTCAAAGGAATGGCTTTGTGTAAGTACATACATAATCCACATTTTGATAGATAAAGAAAAAATTATTTATTTCATTTCACTGAGTAAAGCTTTAGGCCATATTGCTGATTCAAAGTGTAATAAACAGGATGTAGAATTTGAAAACTGGATTACATGATTAATAAACTTGTGTCTTATAACTGTATAAGTTACTAGTGTCACCATTTATTTTATTTTGTAAATTGTGTGTTTTTCTTCTATTAAGAACCCTTTGTACTTGTATATGCTTTATTATTCACTCACCCACATCTTGAATACAGACATTTTAATTTTTCTTTTATGTAGAAATCTATATGATTGCTCTATCTGTATTACATAATGTTGTAAACTAAATTCATGATGCTTTTTGTTCCAAAGTAGTTTAAATGCTTTTGTAAGTGCTCATAGTTTCTTGTGGATACACTAGTTGCGGTCTGATTTTATTCAGGTGTGTGCCAAAAGAGGAATAGTGATTGGAAATACTTGCTTTAAAAAGTTACATACGTAAGTTTACATTAGTGAATGGGGTCAGAAGTAAATGGGCATTATTGGATTATGCCCTAATCAACACTTGTACAGAGGAGAGGTTGTTGGATGTAGATGTGCTGAGAGGGATAGGAGGTGGTATGTCTGATCATTCCTATGTAGAGATGAGTGTCAAAATTTGTCGTACCTTTAGGAAAAGGGGATTTGATATGTGTGAAGGAAGTAATGAAAATGAGGTAGCTTGTAAATGAGGACTATGTGCAGTTGCCAGAAAGATTGAGTATAGAGTGACACAGAATGAGAGTAAATGAAACAAGGGGGTGCCCCTTAGTAGATAGTATACTAAAATGTTATAACTCTATGTGATAATTTTGTTGTCTTTACTGTCTCTTAGAAAACCTACAAGAACCTAGATCAGCGTGTGCAGCTTGAATGTGACGGTGAAAGGATTCCCTTGCCATCACTGCAGGGCATTGTTGTACTGAATATTCCAAGGTAGGAGGTTAAGAGTGACAGTGTATTTATCCTTGCTTGTTTAGTAAGATTTTCTATTTTACTTCATAGTCTCCTTCAGCCATATCAAAGCCTATGCCGTTTTGGATATTCATGTATTTCTTTTTCACCATATCCCTTTACACTGTTCATGGTATAGTTTATCATCTCACTAGAACATCCATCTGGCAGCTGAAAGTAATACAGCTCTAATGTGTCTGGTAGCTACAAACATAAAAACATGGTTCCATGGGAAGAAATAGGATTCAGTTTAAATGGAAAGAAATTATTTTGAAGAAATAGATAATAATGTTTACTATGATATTTTATTTAGGCTCTGTAAGGACAGTTAAGTGGCAGAGACAGGCTCACAACCAGGCACACAAACTATCATGTTGCTAGGGAAACTTAATCTGTGTATCTGTATATCTATATCTCCATCACCCATTTCCACCTAGAACTCCCTCAGTGGGGTGGCCACAACAATAGTCTCCATAATTAGTGACCTCCAGTGCCTCCGCTTAGCACTTAGTGCAACAGGACCTAGACATAGGTCAACACAAGCATAGTGTTTGCAGAGGCTCCTACTTAATGTTCCTGTTGATAACTTCTACCGAATGTTCCTACTGACCACTTCTGCCTAATGTTCCTACCTAGTACTTGTACCTAATGTTTTTACCCAGTTCTCCTTCCAAAATATTCCTAACTACTACATCTATCTGTTGCTTTTTCCATTTTGCCAAAAGGCAGGGGTAGCACATAGCTGTCACTGGAGGACAATCTAGAGTTCAGAAGAATGTGCTATGTGAGTTAAGTGTTGTCAAATGTTATGTTTGACAAGAAGGGATTGTATGTTCTTGGACAGAATGCCAGTAGTCCACGTGTGGGTGAGGTAGAAAGAAATGACAGCTACGTGGGTCAGAGGACTGCAACTTGACAATCACTAAAGTGCTGGCTCATGATGCAGCCATCACTTACCTTCCTGATACCCAAGCCTCAGGCAGGCAGTACTAGTAATATATCTCCTTGGTCGTTGGCTGCCTACCAGCTACTACCTATCATAGAAACTTAAAGCGTTTACAAATGCTAGGGATGCTATATTTTCTATTTTTTTTCTAAATCATGTGTCTTTTGACATTAATATTGAGTTAATTTTTAGGGTTAATCTCTCTCTTTTTATTATCATAAGTTTTTATAAAAGTCTAAGATAAGAGGGAATGCAAAAATAGACAAAGGATTAATGTTTTTCAGATGTGGGGCATTGTATGGGAATGAGGTGGAGTGATTTTGGTGCGATACACTTAACCACTGAGAAGCAAGTTGTATCAGTTTTTGTATGCAGATGTTACTGTGCTGCTAGCTAAATCGAAGATGGAGTTAAATAAAATGGTAGGCTAGTTCGATTGTGTATGTTGGGGAAGAATGCTGAAAGTGAATACAAGTCAAAGTAAAACACTAATCTTTAAATGGAAAAGGTTATTTTATTTATGACATCTGTTTATATGATGATGAACTAAAAGTTGTGGATAACCTTAAATGTTTGGAAATAAAGTTTAGTAAGGATGAACTAAAAGTTGTGGATAACCTTAAATGTTTGGAAATAAAGTTTAGTAAGGATGGTCGTGGGAAAGCTAAGTTGAAAGTATTCATGTGAGCGAGAAAATCTGGGGTTGAACTTAAAGCTCAGGAGAATGGAAAAAAATGAAGTGTAGGGTGTGTATGAAGGAGTATTTTTCCTTTTTGCCGATGTATATGGCTTTGAAATCCATACGTGTACATGTAAGGATAGTTAACAGATAAGAGCAGTAGACTCAGATAATTTATATATTATAGTTAGAAATAGTAGGCTTGTTAGAATGAAGTTTGAGGTGATGTGATGCAAGGAAGTCTTTAGAAAGGTACTTGAATGAAAGTATTTTAGGATTGGTAAATGTAATTAGAATGTATGGCATATGAAGAGGTGGTGAGGATGATATGACATACAATATAAGGTTCAAGGAGGAGAGGTAAACCATGGAAGATGGAGATGTAATGCAAAAACTGATTATGACTGTGGATATTTTATACAGAGATGTTTTTTGAATAGCTGGTGATCTGATGCATTTGGAGCATTCTGTGTATGGAGATAATGTGAGTCTCAATTGATGAATCAAATAAGTGTGTATACTAAAAGAGTGGTTTGGTTGGCCTGTCATATTTTCTGATACTCTTACAAGGGAAACTGTCAAGACACTGCTTCCTGGTGGACTTGGAGCTCTTTTGGACATAACCATCTATTAGAAAGAATACCATCTTCATTAACCCATTAACTGTTTGTGTTACATTCACGCTACAGTCGCATGAACTTATACCTCTCTTTTCAACAGTTTCCTCCACAGCTAAAGACCATCAGTTGTAATGTTTGTATTGTGTCACTTCATTTGTCATCTTGTTAGTACATTCTCATATATGTCATGTGATCTTGCTTGCTTCATAATTGTTCATCCAAAATATTTAGATTTCAGGCATACACCACCATCTATAGTCGGAATTCCAATTATGAAACAAAGCCAGTGTGCTATGTCTGCATATCTGTTCGTTTTTTTTATATTTCCAGTCTTTTGTTGACCATGCTAATTTTTCTTTTTTAAATTGAGTCATCGGAAGTAAAGAGTACTTTCAGTTATCACTTTTTCCCTTCACTCTATTTTAATATCACCATGATCATGAATGTATCTGTATTTGATAAAGTCTGAATATACCTTCATGGAATTTTGAGGATATCCTGTGGACTAGATTATATTATTATTTCATGTTTTCTGTTTAGATTTTAAATGAGACTTTATATTTTCAGTTTCATGGGAGGTACGAACTTCTGGGGAGGAACAAAAGAGGATGACTGTTTCTTAGCACCAAGTTTTGATGATCGTATCCTAGAAGTTGTAGCTGTTTTTGGTTCAGCGCAAATGGCTGCATCACGCATAATTAATTTGCAACATCACCGAATAGCTCAGTGCTCTAGCATTAAAATCACAATCCTTGGGGAAGCAGGTAATATGATATAAAGAGAATGATTTAATGGATATGGGATTTATGAAAGAATATAAGATTTACATGAAATTTTTTTCCTGTGTTGAATGTATGAATGTAAAAAAGAAAAAAGATATTAATTGTTTTGTGTTGGACTTTGAATGTTTTTTATAATCCAGTATCAAAAGTAATGGTGAATATTTATGGGTTATTCATTATTAAAAGTGATGTTAAATTTTCAGTAGGATATTATCATTTTTATTGTTTATATATATTTTATCCCCTGGGGATAGGGGTGTAAGAATACTTCCCCCGTATTCCCTGCGTGTCGTAGAAGGCGACTAAAAGGGGC
>JAYMFT010266198.1:0-10694 GCA_038088735.1 Panulirus argus
GTGTGTGTGTGTGCGTGTGTGTGTGTGTGTGTGTGTGTGTGTGTGTGTGTGTGTGTGTGTGTGTGTGTGTGTGTGTTTACTTAGTTTGCACATCACAAATGTTGTTTGCCAGGAATGTGTTGGTATCCGCCTAAACCTTGATGTGTGAGGAGGCGGCCGTCACACTAAATATTGATGACCGGGGCAGGTGGGTGAGGCGGCCTCAAGTGCTGGATAAAGTGGTGTTCTCACTCCTCACTCTCACTGTGTCATGTGTGTTGGCCGTGACACCTGATGGCAGTAGCTGCCCCTCTGGTGTGGTTCGCCCTCAGCTCATGGCCCTGTGCACCTGTGGGCATATTCGTCCTCAGGACTGGTGGCGAGACCTACCTACTGCCAGTGTAACGTCTTGGTGTTTACCCTCTCTAATGTCCTGTGGTGGTGGGTCACAGGTATGTGATGTTAGTCATGTGGTGCCATGGGTGGCCGTGTGATAGGGTGGGTAATATGGGGGAGGTAATGTACTGGGATGGGTAGTGGTTATGTTGGTCAGTAATGTTGGTGTTGGCAGGTAGCATGCCCCCCCTCCTGTGTTGCCACCGTGGCTGTAGCTCCGCCGCCCTGCTGGTGCCTTTCCTCATACGTTAATTTCCCGGGTGTCAGGTTGAGCTGCCGGCTCCTGGACGTCACCTCCGCTCTGTGTGGCACAGCTGGTCCGTCTCTTTCATCTGTGGTCCGTTTCTGGAGGTTTTCTCATTACTTTGCTCCCTGAGCTGTGCTGTCGCTCCTTCTTGTACTGCCGCCCTCGCTAGAGAGGACACACACACACACACACACACACACACACACACAAGTAAGTCACAAGACAGTGAATGTGGAGATCATGCAAATATTTAAGAGACAGTATAATAGTTGAGAATGTTCAAGGTGTGGGGGACAACGAGTGTAGCCCCCCCCCCCCATGTACAGTAAATGCGGGTAGTTCCACAGACAACCGCTGCTGGAGTTACGGAGGTTATACAGGCATGGCTTACCTTGGTCTGCTGCTCTACAGTGAGTCACTATAACACGAGTCAAGGTTATTGTTTCAAAGAAACGAATGTTTCAGAACAATATGCGGGCGGCTCCCCGCGTGCTTCACCGGGAGTTGTTGTGAGCAGCGGATAACACAATAAATTACCCAGATTTCTCTACGGCTGTAAGGGAAGGGACAGGCCTGGGAGGACTAGAGGCAACTACTGCAGACTATGAAGTGATGTGCGAGTCACCTTCCCGTCCTCATGAACACTGCCGCTCCCCTCCCCCTCCCTCCCCCACAGCCCAGGTTATCCCAGGTCATACCAGTCAGGCAGGACGTGAGTAACTGTATTGCAACTGTATCTGTGGTACTGTATTGGCGTATGTGTGTTGTGTGTAATCACCAGGAGGTTTTGCCGGTTTGCCCTGATGCACCGTAAGCCCCAGTAGCCGGGCCCCCTGACGCAAGTGGTGCTGTGTCCTGCTGGATGTGGAGATGGTTGTTGACGTGGGTTGTGGTGGCCGGAGGGTGGAGATGGTTGTGGCAGGTAGGGGAGGGTTACCAACACGGGTGTATGGTGGTGGCAGGGTTGGGAGGGTGACCGTGTCTGTGGGAGCGGGGTGGTGTTGGGCTGCCGTTTGCATCACATTACAATACATTAGAGACAAGTGTTGTGCAGGTCACCGCCTCACTTCCTGATATACGGGCCTTGTCGTGTGTACCTGTGTCTGTTAGTCGTACCGTTTTTTTGCCATTATCGCCCCCACTGTCTACCTGTTTTTCTTCTTATACTGCCCGACATATGACACGGGCAGAACATGCCCCAGTCAAGACCATCTTGGGTGATAGAAAGAAAAATAAAAGAAAAAGAAGGTAGAAATTAATCAGGGCTCCGCAAATGCTTGTTGACCTGATTCGTAAAGGATGTGAAGGTTATATGAATATTGAAAGGCAGAATAAGGAGGAGAATTCCGTAGCTCAGCTGCTCAAGGGAAGGAGGTATCATAACAGTCATTCCTCGAGTGGCTGATCTTCACACAGAAACCGTGGGAAGCAACAGCGAAATGCATGCCCTGGGTCCAGACTTTGGAGGTGGGGACACATGTAGACAGCTCAAGAGAACAATGGCCGAAATGATACCTACAGAACAGTGAGAGAGCGGCAACATCACGGCAACGGAAAGGGAATGTTTAAGAAAGTAGATGCCAGGAGCATTAATGAGATGGAAGGCTTTTGAAACCTCATATTGACAGAGAGGTGGAGGATGAGCCACTCCAGATGTGGGAGCAGTATTCCATACTTGGGGGAATGAAACCCTTGTGGATATGGAATAGCTACTCACAAGAAAAATAATAACGGCACCTATACCTGTACAACACTCCCAGCTTTGGCGAGGCAGACTTTTTGGTGGTGATAATGTCCAACATATTTGTTATTACGTACAGGGTTGCATTGTGGTGTTTTGAAAATGAACTGGAAAAACAAACGATTCTTAGAAAGAGATACAGGGAGAGAATACGTTTTAGCACTACTGAATTTTACACCAAAATGCTGCACAGGTCTGACTCGAGAAGTGTAATATGATCAGTACGAGGAGGTGAGCGAGTATTGAAGGGAGGAGGTGGGTGAGGGGGGGGGGAGTGAGTTGATGCATGTAAAGTGGAATCATTAGCATAAGAGTGAATAGGGATGGATGTTGAAGAGAAAAGATCTCTTATTGAGAGAAGAAAGAGAGTAGGTGGCAGGACAGTGCCCTGAGAAACGCCACTATTGATTAGATAGTAGGGGGAAAGTCGCTCCATCGAGGACTACTGCGATGGAGCGGTCTGAGAGGAAACCATGTATTAGAGGACAAAGAGAAGCATTAAAACCAAAGGAAGGGAATTTAGAAAGCACAAACTTATGTTATGGCTTATGCCACATCCTCTCATATGTTATGGAGATGTCGAGGGATCAGACAAAAGTTTCACCAAAAATCCCTGAGAGAGGAGGAGCAGAAGTGAGCCACATTCAAGACATCACCAGTAGACCTAGCACTGCGAAATCCATGCAGGTGATCTGGAAGAAGGGAATAGAATTCTGAATGTTTGAGAAAATGAGAGTTTGGGACAGTTTCAAAGACTTTAGAGATGGCAGAGATAAGAGCTGTGGGGCTATAGTTGGAGGGGTTAGACCTGTCTCCTTTCTTAGGGATGGGCTGCACCAAGGCGTGCTTCCGAACAGAATGGAAAGTTTGGTGTTTTAGACAGAAGCGAAATAGGCGAGCAAGGAATGGTGCTAACTCAGAGGTACATGTACCTCCCTTAGAACGCGAAGAGGTATGCCATCTAAGCCATACGCCATACTACCTCAGGTAGTTTTCTTCTTTTTTTTTTTAAGTTAGAGGCTCCAGTCACTGACAAAAGTCCAAATCAAGGCCGGGCCTTGATTGAAATATAAAGGGAGGTAATGAAAGAGAAAAGAATGATTCAAGGGAAAGACATGAGAGGGTAGAGAGTTCCAATGCTTCGAGGTGCAGGGAAAGAAAGTTATCAAAACGGCTGACCCTTGAGTTGCCAACGGCCACACTGTGATCATGTGACAACGCAGCTTGCCAAATATTGCGTGGTCTAGCTAGTGGTAGGGGCACACAAGAAACCAGCTCTCAGGAGCAAAATACAAAGTAATACCTTTGGAACAGGTAAGTAAACCAACATTGCGGCGTAGGGCAAGTGGGTCAGGTTAGCCTGGGAGAGTTTATAAGTCGGACCGCTTTCATACAAGGATGCATCAATCCTTTTTATTAACGGACATCTAAACAGGACTCCCAGTTTCTTTTAGAGGAAACCTTAGCTATTTCTGTGATATGGGGTTTTCAAGAAAGAGTGGATGTTACAATTATGCTAAGTATGTTCAGGTCAAAAAGTGGAATTACAAAATTGTCAAAGGAGAGGGGAAAGTTAGGAGGAATTTTCTGTAGAGAGGTGGGCAGACTGGGTCTTAGAGGCATTAAACTTTACTAGATGCAGATCGAGTGATAGATGAAGCCGAATTGAAGGATATGGAGATGAGTGCATTTGGTTATTTGTAGATGAAAGGAATCTTTGATAAGAAAGATAGAAAGCATAGAGGACAGGGCGAAACCATGAGGGACACCGCTGTGATGGAAAAATGGAAAGAGGTTGATCCATCAACAACGACGGAGATAGATCGGCCAGAGAAGTAGCTAGATATGAAGTAGCACAGTGAGGGAGGGAAGCCAAAGAGGGGAGCTTAGAGATGAGACCCCTGATGCCACACTGTCAAAAGCTTTGGATATATCAACAGCAACTACATAGTAGTCCCCAAAATCTTTCAGGATGATGACCAGACATTAGTAAGACAGGAGAGATTATCTTTTGTGGATCTCGCCTTACGGAAGCCATACTGGTGATCAGAGAGAAGACTGTGAAGATTCAAGGTGTATGAGGGTATAGGCGTTAAGGAGGGATTCAAAGACTTTGGAAATGGTGGATGTCATAGCTCGAGAGGTCAGAACGTTCACCCTTCTTATGGATGGGATATGACAATGCATGCTTTCAAGAGGAAGGAAAAGTTGTAATTTTTTAACAGAAACGAAACAGACGGGCACGCACAGGTGCAAGTTCAGAGGCACACTCTTTCATTACACGGGGATGGATGCCATCAGGACCATGAGCCTCGATTGTGTCTAGAGAGAGAAACGCTTTTCAGACAGTTCAAATAGAGATTACGGGAAGGGTCTTGGGATTAGTAAAAGGAGCATCAGGGGGTGAAGGAATGTTAGTCATCCAAGGTAGAGTTAGACGAGAAACGGAAACCAAACATTCTTTTTTTTTTTAACAGGAAGACAGCTATAGTACCGTCAGAACGGTAAGGTGACGAAAAGTGGAGCGACGAAGTTGTTAACGATGTCCTTAACTAAAAACCAGAAAGACTTATCAATAAATGACGAGGAGAGGTTATCGCACTTCCTTTGAATAAAGGAACGCTTTGCCTCACGGATAACGTGCTTGCAGCGATTACGGGAAGTGATAAAAGCTGATTGGAAGCCAGAGGAAGGACAGTATTTCCAAGCCTGATATACCTGATCCCTTGCCTTGAACCATGGATTGGATAAAGAGGTCGTCTTGAAGGAAGAGGGGATAAATGCTTCCATTCCAGCAAGAATAACCTCTGCTTTGCATTTGACGGAAACAGAAGCATCACCATATAAGAGGCAGTAATTTATCCAAGAAAAGTTTGAAAAAATGTCATAAGTTATTCCCTTCATCTTTGTTGAGGTGCTAATAATTACGTTTAGAAGGGGCTGCTGGAGGGAGAGATACCGTTACAATAGACATTCACGAGAGTGGGTCAGATGAACCAGTTGGAAGCGAGATTGTGTAGCTGCAGCGGGAAGGAATAGAGGTGAAAAGCAGATCCAGATTGATAGCAGAGCGGTCTCAGCGGACTGGAATTTGGATGGAGTGGATGATAATTTGTTTAGAGCATTAAGAAGGGAGAACGTGAACGCTGAAATCCCTCCACCATCCGTATGGGAGGAATTCAACCATTTCCTATGATGAACGTTGAGATTCCCTAGGTAGAGGATCTCGAAGAAATATATAAAGTTTGTAGAATTAGGAGAGCAATAAGCGAAACACAAGAAAAGCGTGGTAGTTGGGAGACAGACCTTGAGTCAGATAACATCAAAGTTTGGAGACTCAAGATCCTCAAGGTGAGCAACAAGAGTGTTGATGTTGGAATAAGCACAAACACCACCTTTGAACCGGAATCATATATGGATATTATAGTTGGATATGAGAAAGGGGCTAGTGAGTACACCATTAGACAATTGGGTTGCAGAGAGAAGTAAGATATTGCGAGATGCACTAGACAGATAGTGTTCAACAGAAGAGAAGTTACTAAAGTGACAGGTCTATCAGAGAAGGAAAGGTCGTGAAAGGGGCCGGTTCTACAACTGCCAGAGCCTTCCCTCTCATTGGCAGTAGAGTCAGGCGAAAACCCGGAGATTCTTAGCACCCCATGATGCAGGAGACCAGGGGCCATCGGTTTGTCGAACTCTATCATGATTACATTTAAAAGCGATTGTGTAGACAGGAGATGGCAAGAGCGCTTATGTGAAAAAACATGTGAGGATTGATTAGGTGTGTGGTGCTTGTAAGAAGGTGGCAGGACTAGCCCGGTAGTCCCGTTTTGATGAGACAAAAAGAAAGACCAGCAATCCTGACATGGGTTTATGTTGTTTGGTCATTACACTCTCACCTCACTATGCACTGGCTTTCCTGGCCTGTTTTTGCGAACAGTCCCATGGTTAATTGATATTTTATATTTTTACTGTAATGATTGCGTTAAGGCCGCTGGGGGAGTACCAGGTGTGGAGGAATGTGGTGGGATGGTTGGTGGAGAGGTGTGTTGGTCACGCCATCATACTGTGGTGGTACGGGAGACGGCTCCACAAGGTGGCGCTCCACCCATCATACTCCACATAGTCATGAGCAGAAGCATTATACAGCGCGCTATATGACTGACATTACTCCCATTCCTTGCAGTCTTCACCTGCGGCTCCTGACAGGCTAATTAGTTTCATCCGGGCTGGGGACGGGGGGGGGGGGTGCTGGCCCCCCCTCCCGGCAGTATTACAGTTGGCCACACACTGTGTACTTCCTCTCTCGCTCTTCTTTCACGGGATGAAAATCTCTCCCATGTGTCATCACTGTTTCCTTCAGTTCATTCACCTCACGTGCTTTTAGTGTGATCATTTTTCAAGTATGATCATCATGAAAGTGATTGTCATACGTAACGTAGCGTTACGTTCTCTGTCACTTTTAAACAGAATAGTGATCTGTGGGTTGACGTGGAGTCCCAACACCTCATTTAAATTGTAATCATTTAAAAATGTATATATTTTCATATATTAAATTCTAATCCAGTAATTACGTGTTTGTGGGGTACGGGGAGGTAGCTCTACACTCGTGGGACGCCCCATCTCGTCTACCTCCTTTATCACACAACTTCCAACTTCCGTCCGTTCTCCACGTTCACTGTTTCGTTGTTCAGTTTATTCCATTCATCCGCTGCTTTGGTACTATGCAAGTACTTATGTACAACTTTTTAACGAGTTTCTTGCTTAGTTTCATGTTATGTCCTCTGGTTTTCCTAACTTTGTAGACGTCATCAAACTGATTTAAAACTTAAATGTTGTGATCAAGTCATCCGTAACCCTTCATTCTTCCATAGTGGACAAATTAATGGTTTCTAACCTTTCATTTTAACACAGCTGTCAGATATCGTATTCATTACCCTCCTCTAGACCTTTTCTGTTAGGTCTTTGTGCTCCTTTTGGTAAGGTGGTAGGAACAATAGATAGAAGTAGTGGATAAGAACGTTAGACAGGAGCCTTAGGTAGAGACAATAGGTAGATGTAGTAGGTAGGAGCATTAGGCAGGAGCATTAGGTAAGGTAGAAGAAGTAGGTTATAACATTAGGCAGGAACATTAGGTAGAAGTAGTCAGTGGCACCATTTGGTAGGAGTCTCTGCAAACACTGTGCTACAGTTAGCCTCTGCCATTGGCCTGTTAAGGATGAGGCACTAAAGGCTAAGAAGCGGCACTGGAGTTCACGAGTTATGGAGACTGTTGCCGTGGCCACCCCTTGAAGAATACCAGGAAGGAACGGGTGTCAGAGATATAGATATAGACAGATAGATAGGTAGATAGTTTCTTTAAGTACGGTGACCAAACTTGAGAAGCATATTCTAATTTTAGCCCAGTTCATAATGTGCAGAGTTTGCTGAGTATCGTCGTATACACTTACTAGATTACAGCTCTAATATTACCCATCGCTGTTTGTCTTCTTCCCTCTTCTCCTAAGTTGGGGCTCTGAAGATACATTATTTGTTTATTGTCTTATTTACCTGACCGATATTGCCATGAGCAAAACATGACCCAGTCGAAACCATCTCAGCTGAAGGAAAGAGCAAGACAAAAAGAATATGGAAATTAATCACGGCTCCACAGGTGTTTGCAGACCTGACTCTTAAAGGAAGAAAGTTATTGGAAGAAGAAGAAATGAAAGAGGAAGAGAATCCCACATCGTAACTGTTCGCGGAAACAAGGAGACATCATGATGATTTGTCCTCGAGTGGCAGGTTTAAGCATCGAACCTTCGGAAAGCAACAGCCAGACGCCTACCTCGGGTCCAATCCTTGGTGCCAGGGACACTCTCGGGGCAGGTGACATAAGCAGTGGCCAAAATGATTCGTGTAGAACAGTTGGAAGATAGCAACATTGTGAGGTACAATACGGGATGGCTGGAGTGAGATGATGCCTGGATGATTAATAAGATGGAAGGCTTTTGATTCCACTCTCGCTCATGGAGAGGTAGATGGAGGGCCATCCATGATTTGTAAGCGATTAGCTCCCCTGTATGTATGAAATAGCGTCTCACAGACAAATAATTCCCACCCTTATGTAGCACCCCCCCGGCTTACAGGAAGCAGGCTTTGTGATGTTGGTAAAACTGTGTGAGATTTCCAGGATAAGAAGGATATGGTTATGCCCAAAATGTTTGTTATCAAAGCGATGAATTTGGGCTCTTTGAAACGGAACGGAGAGAATCGGCTGACACCTGAAAATACATCCAGAATTTGCGTTTTAGCACAATTGAATTTTACCAGGCTACTGTTTGCCCATTCCAAAAGGATGCACAGGTCAGAACTGGGAGAGGAAATATGTTCCGTACAAGAAAGAGAGCCAGCAGTAACAGGAGGAGAGAAAGGAAGTGAGATAAGGTGTGTAGAATGGAATCATCAGCTTAAGTTAGATATATCAGCTGTCAAGTCCCTCTCACACACACAGATTCCTGGTGCTTATGTCATGCTGGACAATGTTTATATCGAAGTCTCCCTGCGCTATGTCCCATACACATTACATGGGTTGACTATCATCATCCAGGTATCAAATCAGCTTCTGAGTTTGTCTACGTCCCCTTGTGAGTTTATGCAATCCTCCTCACTCGTTACTTCCCTTATACATACCTTAGTATCATTTGCAAACACATTCAGTTAGGAGTACATTTCTTCTGGCAAGTTATTTCCATAGATCAGGAAGAAGAATGGTCCAGTGGTCCCAGGAATAAGCCTTGCGGTACGCCATCGGTGACCCTACCCTATTACAAGGCTTCTTTGACTTCTGCATTCTGAGCTATACCATTAGAGTAATTTTCAGTCCACAGAGAGAGTCGCTCTCGTAGTCTTGCATGAAGATCGACCTTCTGCACCAGCCTCCCATGTGGTGCAATGTCAAAATCTTTCTAGCAGTAGAGGTATTCGTAATCCAACCATCTTCTTTGTCGAAAACGGAGATGAGTCTCCCATAAGGAGGTGATTCTCCCATATGGAGATGAGTCTCCCATATGGAGGTGTTTGATTCAGTGCAGCATCCCGTTCTCCCTTCTTAGTGATACACACGACATTTGCCATCTTCCTCTCACTCAGCTTCTCACTTTCCTCCACCGACATTGCGAACAACATCTCAAGTGGCTCGCCAAGCGTTCTCGTCCGTAAGCCTTGAATACGTCAAGACTTGTTTATATCTTCTATGTATATTTCAGTACATTCCAAGACCTCCCCCATGTCAAGTTGGTAGTGTTATGACCACAGTGTCTTCCACTAAGAAAACACTTCACAGCTTATATTCAGCTCCTCCCACATCGTGGCATCATCCTGTACACCTTCTCGCTCACTGTCTCTAACCCTGATTACCTTTTAATCTAACTAGCAATTTTCCCCTGATGAATTTTTGTGAAAGTTTTAGATTATATCTTGCCACGTCTGTCTACGATATTCTTTTCAAGGTTTGTCTCTTGTTATCCTGCTGTACTGATTCCTTTCTTTCTATGGCTTTCAAATGTTGGGTGGCGTTTATGCCGCCCATGGCTCCTAGACAGTACACTCCGGAACTCTTTCGCCATAAGACATTTTTAGTGAATCACATCCCTCATTTTCAACCTTCTCTTTGCATTGGAAGCTAAAGGTACCCATGTTCGTACTGCTTCACTGTAAATTTCACAAAACCTTCCACAACAACAACTTATATAATGGCTGCTGAACCCCATTTCCTAGTTTACGTTCCTGTATAGATTATTCATTTCTGTGTGATTTCCATGTTTAGATCTCGTCTTGGAACTTTGTATCATCTCTTTTTCTGTCCTTATACACCTGGTAATCAAACCTTTTTTTTTCCTCCAGTAGGTGTATCATATATCATGTGGATTTCCTTGTTGCTGTGTGTGAAGATAAGATCTGGTAACGATGGTGCATCAATCCCTCTGATCCTATTGTAAGTTTGTTCTGGTTCATTAAAAGTCCTCGGTCGATTGTGTATTATCAACACCAGTTCGTTTCTTACAAATGCTCTTGCCAAATGTAGTGGGTGTAGTAGGGTGTTGGTCGTGTGGGCTGGTGTAACCACCTGGCTGAAGGTTATACCTGAAGCGATGGACCTGGCCACCTTGCAGGAGGTAGCCACCATAACAACGTGTATTCGCAGAGATAAATTTATCGGAGGTAAAGTCATAGTGTTGACAGGAAGGGAAGTCATCACTGCTGTAAATTGAATCGCCTGATATATATATATATATATATATATATATATATATATATATATATATATATATATATATATATATATATTTT
>JAYMFT010266209.1:0-10694 GCA_038088735.1 Panulirus argus
AAGGAACAGAGAAGGGGCCAAGAGAGGATTTTCCCTCAAAGGCTCAGTCCTCTGTTCTTAACGCTACCTTGCTAACGTGGGAAAAGGCGAATATGTATGAAAAAAAAGAATTTATATATTTATAATATATATGCAAAAAACACAGGGAAATGAAACATGATAATTTCCCAAGTGCACTTTCGTGTAATGACCACATCGTCAGGGGAAATACAAGAATGAGATACACGACATGGAATAGTCATTTGATATACAAGGAAGAGACGCAGCTAAGATGCCAATGGTAAACAAGCGTTACTGGATGGTGGTGTTCGGGCTGGTGTGTTCGGGTCTGGTAACATGCCTGTCCAAAAATTTCTATTATGTGGACAAGAAAGGGAACTTTTTACAAATTTTTCAATGAATGTGCTGAGAGGCATAGTTGGTGGGATGTCTGATTATTAACTGGTTGAGGTGAGGGTGAATATTTGTTGGGGTTTCTAGGACAGAAATGATATAGGTGAAAAAGAGATGGGTTTAGTAAGTAAATATGATAAAGAAACTTAGGTGAATAAATAGAAGGAGAGATTGAATGTAGAATGTCAAAAGATGAAAGTAAACAAATCTAGGGGAGTGAGTGAGGAATAAGAGGCATATAGGGAAGCTTTGTTGGCATGTGCAAGAGAAGTATGTGGCACACATATAGTAAGAAGTGGGCAGATGAGAAAGGGTAGTGAGTGGTGGGATGAGACTGTAAAGTTGTTAGTGAAAGAGAAAAGAGGTATAAGGGTGGTACTTACATGAAAGGAGTGCAAATGATTGAGAGCTGTATAAGAGAAAGTGGCATGAGGTCAAGAGGAAAGTGCAGGGGTTGAAAAAGATGGCAAATGAGATGTGGGGTAAGTGAGTATCAGTAAACTTTGGAAAGATGATGATTTTTTAGAAGATGGTTATTAGTATGTAAAATACAAGAGAATAATTAGAAGCACTGGTGAAGGGGCAAAAGTGGAAGTGGTAACAGGTAATAATGAAGTGATGAGGAGACAGACTGAGTACAGTACTACTGAATGTGTTTGATGATAGGGTGGCAGATGTAAGGTGTTTGTGTCATGTGATGTGCGAAGTGAGGGTGGCAGATGTAGGGTGTTTGCGTCATGTGATGTGTGAAGTGAAGGTGGCAGATGTAGGGTGTTTGCGTCATGTGATGTTCGAAGTGAGAGAATCATGAAGGATGGTTTGCTGAAGAAAGAAGAGGTGGTGAAGGCCTTGCATAAGATGAAATGTGACTGACACAGGAGTAGAGAGAAGGAAAGGGATAGGAGGAGGAGAAAGTGAACTGAATGGAAAGATAACAACAGCATAAAAAGGACATAAGTGAGAGAAGAAGAAAATGTTGAAGGAGGAAGTGAAACTTGGGAAATGACACATAGAAGAATAGAAGAGCGGAAAAAAAAAATGAAAAAGAAATCAACTGCAAATGAAATCTTACCAACAAATTGGCGGGGGATGGGAGTGTTGCCTGGTGTTCGTCCCATCATGCCCAGGGCACCAGGACGGGACAGGAGGCTGGCAGGACCAGTACGGATGGGTTTTGCTGTAAAAACAGTTTATCAATTAGCATCTTATAAGTGACCAACTTGCTCATCTAAAGAAAAAAAATCACATTGTTTACAGTATTATTCCTATGCAATCAAATTCATCCTTTCTTCATATTTTTCAAATGTATACACACTCAGTTCAAAGGACAGGCCTTATTGCAGCTTACAAACATCTTATTCTCTTTTAGAATTCTTGGTTCTGGTAAAGTGTAACATCACTACATAACAAGGCCATCTGGAGAGTGCTTGGGAATCACACTTACCCAAGAAAACAGACTATGACATTTTAATCTTACTGTTCCTTTTTATGGTAAATTTTTGCCGCAATAGGTAAAGCACTGTGTACCTCACATCTACTGTTTTCCTTTACTCATCCATTCAATTTACCTTCCCCTACAGGTGTATGCTGATTAGTGATACTTCAAACTTACATAAAATTAAGTAACATCCATATACTCTATTCTTTTGAGGAAATTTCATCTCTGGTCTGTTATCATCTTCACTTACCAAAGTATTTGGAAAGGTACTTATGGTAAACAATTTTCAGTGGTCATATCTTTCTTGAATAAAACTGCTGCACCCTCTTCTTCATAAACCCTATTGTGATCATCTATCCCTCATCATACTGAATAACATTTCTCTTGGTTTCTCCCTTACATTTCCATTTAGACTCAGTCAAACCACATTTATATTATTTTTTCCTTATACATGATAACATTTACCTTTCTATTATACAGTGACCACAAAAAACCCTGTCAACCTCCCCATACATTTTCAAAGACGATGTCACGCTTACGTTATAGTGCTTTATAATCTCCCCTTTGGCCTTCATTACCATCTGCAGATGTCAGGGTATGGACTTGGCAAGGTTCCTGAAGTATATTAGGTCCATAATATGGGGCCATAGAGTCTTGATCTGAATGAGGTGATTTACTAATGAGGTGTTGCAGGAAGCAGTCACCTAATCGTGCATTCTAAGCACCAAGTGTGCCTAAATCTCATATTTACCTGCATTTTCTTGCTTTTTGGCAAAAATTTGGGATTTTGCCTTAGGAAGATAAGAGCCAACCATCTCGAAGAAAAGGTGGAAGAAATACAGCATCCAAAAGTAAAATTCCCAAAATACAGTGGCAGCCACAAAGAGTAAAGAAAGAACATCCTTCTCTCAGTCACAATGAGGCGGGTTGCTAATGCTTACACTGTTTGAAACACTAGTTTCAGCAAGCAGATGTATGATGATTTCACAATAAGAGCTTCATATGCTTGTACGTAAAATAAAACTTAGCCCAGTATTGCCTCTGAAAAGATATGGAGGGCAGACAACATTTTTTGATGCAGTAGTTATTCGAGCCACTGAAAATCAACACAAATATTTCAGGAATTTACTTTTCCATAGAGCACAACCCCCAAAGAAACTAAACTTGAATATAAAAATGTGACCACAGTTTAAGCAATATAAATATAGAAGAAAACATACTAAAAAATTCCAGCCATAGTATAATGTATCTTACTACAACCTGAAAACTACATGTTACTGGGTACGCAACTGAGACATCCTTTTGCGCAATACCTTTATCCATAAGTGCTGTATACACCTCCTGTTTCTCTAATACCAGAACTGTACAAAATTGTGGTACACAACCTCTTCCCTTCTTAAATCCATCTTGTACTCCACCTATAAAGGTTTCATTAATGCTTTTATCAGGATAAATCAAAATACAACCATAAGAATGTCAGCTATTCTAAAGACTTTTTAATTCTTAAGACTATGTCTATACCTTTTACTTTTACACATTGGAATTGTTATTTCCAGTATGACAAACACACACTTTCCAAATTCATTCACAACAATTTCTTCTCTAGTTATCACCACCTCACTCAACACTGTTCCATTCTCACTATTTTCTGTATGATTAAGCTTTTCCCTCTAAACTCTTTATCTTGGCAACAAATGTCCTTAAATTTTCATTCTACCTTACTTTTCCTCTCTTTCTTCAACCTGTTCTGAAAATGCAACATATCTCCACGGCAACCTCTGTACATGCACTCTTTTAAGTAACACCATGCTACTTCATATTCATTCTGTATTATTTTGCTTTCACAATGCTAGACCCAAACCATCTAAATCAAGTTACCTACAAATCTCAATCAAATGATCTGGGAAGATTCAACCTAATGCCCTCACAGACCTCACACAGTGCATGCTACATATCAATACTGATTGTCATAAATTTTCCTAAAATCTATAAACATATGCGTCCTAATAATCAACTCTCTCCCTACAAATTTTTTGGTGCTAAATAATGATAATACCTATCACAACCACACCATCAGTGTATACATTCACGTAAACAAAATTACCATTATGAACCTGACAAAAACATCATGGTGCTCAATAAATTATATAACAATGACAAGTTGAAAGTGAAGCTGGGGATAGTGTAACACATTGGTGATAGTACTGGGGTTATGATGGAGTGAGGATGATGATGGAGGGTGGCGATAAAGTAAGGGAGTTGGTGCAGTGAGAATGATGATGGAGTGAACAAAGTGATGGAGTAAGGGTGCTGATGAAGCTAAGGTGATGATGGAGTAAGGGTGGTGAGAGAGTAAAGGTGTTGATGAAATGGAGATGGTGATGGAGCTGGGATGATGATGTAGCAAGAGTGATGATGGAGTGAGGGTGGTAATGGAGCTAGACTGGTGACAGATTGAGGGTGGTGACTGAGCTAGTGTAGTGATGGAGTGAGGATGGTGACAGATCTGGAGTAGTGATAGAGTGAGGTTGGTGATGGAGCTAGATTAGTGATGGAGTGAGGGTGGTGATTGAGTTAGGGTAGAGATGGAGTGAGGATGGTGATGGAGCTAGGGTAGTGGTGGAGTGAGTGTGGGAAGTGAGCAAGGGTAGTGATGCAGCGAGAGCAGTGATGGAGTATGAGTGGTGATGGAGTGAGGGTGGTGATGGAGCAAGGATGATGATGGAGTGAGGGTGGTATTGGAGTGAGGAAGGAGATGGAGCTTGAGTGAAGATGGGGTGAGGGTGTTGAAGTGAGGCTAGTGAATGAGGAGGATGGTTATGGGGCTAGGGTGGTGATGAAGTTAGGGTGGCCATGGAGTGAGTGTGGTGATGGAGCTATGATGATGATGGAGTGAGGGTGGTGATGAAGTTCAGATGATGATGGAGTGGCAACGGTGATGGAGCTAGGATGATGAGGGTGATAAAAGAAGAGTAGCGATGGATTAAAGGTGGTGAAGGAGCTAGAGTAGTGATGAAATAAGGGTAGTAATGGAGCTAGGGTGCTGATGGAAAGAGAGTGGTAATGGAGCACAATTAGTAATGAAGTGAGGATGATGATGGAGCTAAGGTGATGTGAATGAGGATGGTGAAAGAGTGAAATTGGTGATGGAGTTAAGATAATGATGGAGTGAGGGTTTTGACTGAGAAGGACAGTGATGGGGTGAGGGTGGTGACAGAGTTAGGGTAGTAGGGGAGTGAAGACAGGAATTCAGGTAGGGTAGTGGTGGATACAAGGTAGTGACAGAGTGAAGGTGGTGATAGAGTGAGGCTGTTGACAGAGCTAGGGTGATGATGGAGTGAAAGTTATGATGGAATGAGGTGGTGATGAAGTACAGTTAGTGATGGAGTAAGGGTGGTGATGGAGCTAGAGTACTGATGGGATGACAATGGTGATGGAAGGAGGGTGATAATGGAGCTAGATTAATGATGGAGTGAGGGTGGTAATGAGGCTATGGTAGTGATGAAGTGAGGGTGGTGATTGAGCTAGGGGTAATGGAGTGAGGGTGGTGATTGAGCTAGGGGTAATGGAGTGAGGGTGATAGAGCTAGAGTAGTGATGGAGTGAGGGTGGTAGTGGAATGAGGGTGATGATGGAGTGAGGATGGTAACAGAGATAGAATGGCAGTGGAGTAAGGGTGGTATTGGAGCGAGGGTGCTGATTTAGCAAGGGTGTTGATGGAGTGAGGGGTGTTTAAGGAGTCAGGGTAGTGATGGAATGAGTGTGATGATGAAGCTAAGGTGAAGATGGAGTGAGGGTAGTTATGTAGCCAGGGTGATGATAAACTGATGGTGATGATGGAATGAGGGTATTTATGGAGCTAGGGTGGTGATGGAGTGAGGGTGATGATGGAGCAAGAGTGATGATGGAGGAGGGTGGTTATGAAGCCAGGGTAGTGATGGAATGAGGATGACAAAGAAGGTAGGATGGTTATATAGTGATGCAGTGAGAGTGTTTATGGAGCTTAGGTGATGGTAGAATGATGGTGAAAATGGAGTTAGGGTGATGTTGGGGTGAGGGCAGTTGTGAAGCCAAGGTGGTGATGAAGTAAGGGTGATGATGGAGCTTGGGTGGTAATGGAGTGAGCATGATGAAGGAGCTAGAGTTGTAATGGTGTGACAGTGTTGATGGAACAATGATGATGATGGAACTAGGATGATGATGGAGTGGGGGTGGTTATGGAATCACAGTGGTGATGTAGTAAGGATAGTGATGGAATGACAGTGTTGAAGAATCTAGGGTGATGAGAGATTGAGGACTGTGATGGAGTAAGGGTGATGATGGAGTGAGGTTGGTAATGGAGTGGTGGTGGTGATGAAGTGAGGATGGTAATGGAGTGAGGATGGAGAGAGAGCGAGGCAGGCAACTGAGTGAGGGCAATGATGAACGAAGGTGGTGATGGAATAAGAGTAGTGATGGAATGAGGGTAGTGATGGAGTGAGGGTAGAGATAGAGTGATAGTAGTGATTATTTTATGGTAATAACAGTAACATTTTCATAAAATCAAAACAATGTCTCTTGAAGCTAAAGTTAGAACCACAGTAACCAACTGCTTACAGAAAATGACAAAATGCCACATGACAATAAAACCACAGGATTTTTTGCTGTAGTGCAGAAGTGATTAAATCTAGTTTATGATACTACAGATATCTAATAAAAATCTCCAATAGAAGTGGTTCCAGGCTGCACCCAATTCAACTGAAAATAAAGGAAATTAATTATCTAAAAAGAAAGTGGCATCTGTTAATGCTTCCTCTGACTTGCACCATAATGACTCACTTTTAATGCTTCTGTCTAATTTTCTACAAAACAACAAACAATTACAGAAAATTTTAAAGGCTATTACAAAAAATATTTGTATTATAGTAGAATCTATAATAAAATTAAAAAAACAAACATGAGAATTTAATGGTGAGAAATATATTTAAAAGAAAACAACATTTGAATTTGGCACTCTGCTAGCCCTGTCTTCATTCATACATAAATCAATGCCCGTGTCTATGGCATACATCAGCTCAAGCACAGACATCTTCCTATAATCCAGGAGTCCTGTTTTGTAAGAAATATAATAAAAAAATAAACTTGAAAATAAATTCCACAATATCCAGAGTCTGGAAAAGGAAATGCAATATGATGTAAAGAAACCACAGGGAGAGATTGAAACCGATAGTCTTGAACCAACTAGAGCATTAAGGAGTTATATAAACTTCATACAACTTAGAAAAATGAAGATCACTATTTTCTTTGTTTCTGTCAATCTTTTGACCATGTGAGTGCTAAAGGCCCCTTGAAAGAGAATGCAAAACAGTCTTTCACATCATCTGGTAAGTCATTCAATGCATTAAGTGTCCTGTTAAAGGAAAATTATTTTTACCTTGATTGCAATAAAACGCCAAAGTCCTTGTACCTATTACTAGAATTGTAAGCAGATGAACATACTCTTAGATACTTTTTCAAAACTGTTGAAACATTTGACAATTTTGATCATGTTTTATATCATATCTCAACATTTGCATATCAGGCCAAGTAAACTGAGGTCATCTGGATATCTCTCATAAGATCTTTTTCCCAGTCGGAAACCATCAGAAAAAATATTCAAGGCAGGGACACACAAGCAAATTCTAGTTAGGATAATTTTGTCAGACCTACTTTTCGATTCTTTGCTTAACAGATAAAAAATTTAGTTTGCCCTTTTTAATGTTACTATGTATTTTCTTTGTCTGCTTTGCATTAATCCATGTGGTTCATACTATTGTCTGTCTTGTTTTTACAGCCCATTTGTAAAACTTTACATTTTCCAGTATTAGAATTTACTGGTCACTTGTGAATCCAGTCCATTAATTCGCCCAAGTCAGTGTTCAGCTGTGTGCTGTCAAATAATAATGAATTTTACTTCCGAATAAAGTTCCGTGTGTGTGTGTGTGTGTGTGTGTGTGTGTGTGTGTGTGTGTGTGTGTGTGTGTGTGTTTTTCTTTTCGTTTCTTAAAGCAATCTATTACTTAAGTCATAAATGAATATTAGACAACAAATATTTTCATATACTGATTCCTGTGGAATTCCATTTGTTACATCTGACTTGACCATTATGTGTTGTGACCATTATCAACTATAAACCAATTTTCTAGTCACCAAAATACAACAATGCCATTTCATTTATACCTACTTTTGTCTGCAATTTCTGATAAGTGATTTTACATTCTTTTTTTATTCAGACAAACATCTTTACCCTGTTCTTATGGTATACATTTATTATAACATTAAAGACATTAAGTAGATTTATCAGAAAGATTGTGTTGACAACAATACTGTCAGTCTTCGATTACACGATGATCCTCTGAAGCTAAAATTCCTTAAACCTTAGCTTCTAACTTGGTAACAATGATATGAATAATAAAGACACTTCAAAGCTCTAATTTACATTCCTTAATCCTAATTCATTATATAACTCAAAGTTCACTTCACATGATTTCAAAATAATTTTGGCATTAAAACTGGCATATCAAGTCAACCTTTGATTCACTAAATATCTGATTGTCACTGACAAAACATTCTCTGTCCCCTAGTCATAATGCTTCCAGTATCATTGTATACATGATTACAATATTCTCCATTGATATGATCAACTTCTTCACTGCCTATGGAAAAATGTTCACTTACCTATATGTGCCCCTTGACCTCTCCTGGCCAGATTCTTCTGCCGAACTGCCTCCTTGATGCGGTCAACTTCATACTGATATCGTTTCCTATCCCTCATAGCACCCTCCTTAGCCTCCTTCAGAGCAGTCTCCAATGCCTGCCACATGAAAGACATTAGCACCATGCATGAGCAAAAAAGAAAGTAGAACATGAGACTACATCCATTACAGTGGAATTTAGTACAACTTAATTTTCATCACATGGGAACTAAGGTTGGGAGCAACAACAGCCATGACTTTTTGTATGTATAAAAGAAAAAAATGTGTTCAGGTATGACTCCAGTCCCTCTGGCAAATCATTCAATAGATTTTAAATAGCAGTAGTCCCAAGATCAACCCAAGAGATGCCACTGGTTGCTCCCATCTGGTTTGAGAAAGCCCGCTGTACTATTGTCCCTTGTTCCCACTCACTTAATTAGATTTTAATCAAATGAAGGAGTCATTCACATGTCCCTTTTTTCTAAACAACCTTCTATGTGGGATGGAACCAGATACCCTATGACAGTCTTTAAACAGAAAATACACCCACTCTTCTCCTTTCCCAAGGCTATTTCTAGTTGTATTTTAGCAGTCTATTACGAGTGAAATCTTTCCTCTGAAACCATGGTGCCTCCTTTACCTTTCTAAGTAACCAAACATCTTTTTATCCTTTATTCATCTATTCATTATACTTAATCGCTGTTTCCCACATCAGCGAGGTAGCACCAGGAAACAGACGAAAAAAGACCCATCCACTTGTATACACACACATATACATACATGCACATATATGCACAATACATACATACACATACCAACAAATACACATGTACATACCTACACATATACATATTCATATCTGCTCACCTCCATCCATTCCTGACGCTACCCCGCCCTACAGGAAATAGCATTGATCACTACCCCTTACATCAGCAAGGTAATGCCAGAAAACAGATGCAAAAGGCCACATTCATTCACACTCAGTCTCTAGCTGTCATGTGTAATGCACTAAAACCACAGCTCTCTATCCACATCTAGGCCCCAGAGACCTTTCCATGGTTACCCCAGATGTTTCACATGCCCTGATTCAGTCCACTGACAGTACATCAACCCAGTATACCACATTGTTCTATTTCATTCTATTTTGTGCATGCCCTTCACCCTCCTACATGTTCAGGCTCTGACTGCTCAAAATCCCTTACACTACATCCTTCCACCTTCAATTTGGTCTCCTGCTTCTCCTTGTTCCCTACACCTCTGACACATATATCCTTTTTGTCAACCCTTCCTCACTCATTCATTCCATATGTCCAAACCATTTCAACACTCCCTCTTCTGCTCTCTCAACCACACTCTTTTTATTACCACACATCACCTCTTACCTTTACATTACTTACTCGATCAAACAATCTCACACTACATACTGTCCTCAAACATTTCATTTCCAACACATCCACCCTCTTCTGTACAACTCTATCTATAGCCCATGCCTCGCGACCATATGATATTGTTGGAACTACTATTTCTTTAAACATAATTTTTGCTCACTGAGATAACATTCTCTGTTTCTACAATCATTTTCATCACTCCCAGAACTTTCACCCCCTCTCCCACCCTATGACACTTTTGCTTCCATGGTTTCATTCACTGCTAAGTCCACTCCCAGATATCTAAAACGCTTCACTTCCTCCAATTTTCCTCCATTTAAACTCACATCCCAACTAAGTTGTCCATTAACCCTGCTGAACCTAATAACCTTGCTCTTATTCACATTTACTCTTAACTTTCTCCTTTTACACACTTTTCTAAACTCAGTCACCAACTTCTGCAGTTTCTCATTCGAATCAGCCACCAGTGCTGTATCATAGGAGAACAATAATTGACTTGCTTCCCAGGCCCTCTCATCCCTAACAGAGTGCATACCCTCCCCTTTCTCCAGAACTTTTGCATTTACCTCCCTAAAGCACCCCATCCACAAACAAATTAAACAACCATGGGGACATCACACACCCCTGCCACAGACCGACCTTCATTGGGAACCAACCACTCTCCTATTTTCCTACTCATACACATGCCTTACACCCTTGATAAAAACTTCTCACTGCTTCTAGCAGCTTACCTCCCATACCATATATTCTTAAGACCTTCCAC
>JAYMFT010266220.1:0-10694 GCA_038088735.1 Panulirus argus
AGCTCATTTCAAAAGACAGGTCTTTCACTTTCTCAAAAATTCGTAAATACTTTCCCTGTCTTTTCTTCCCGTTTCTTATTTCTCTCTCTTTTTCAATTGGGGCCTTGATTATGGACTTTTGTCCGTGACATGAAAAGAAAAGGTTAAATTTTTCACAACGTCAGATGGTATTGATGTGTTCGTATAAATCTTCATCTAGAGTCAATGAGCATTATCCAAAAGCGAATTCCTCTCTAGTGTTTGAGTCTGTGCAATTTTTCCACACACATTCCTTGTTCTGTTGCACGTGCATTTGATATCTGTATGAATCATGTAATTGTATCTCTTTAACTCTTCACAGGATGATCCGTGATGCATTGTGTTTACATCTGTTTTCCTGTTCAGGATGTAAAGTATAGAAGTGTTGTACTGCCGTTCTACTTGATAGTATGGCGTCGAGGCTACAGCTTTGGCGAACTCATTTGTCTTTTTATGGTTAAATGTTATAAATAGAAAATTGGAGGAATCTTAAAAATCACGGGCATAAACGTTTTTGTTCGATAGAGCTTAGATGTGAGAGGATGTCGCATGAACGTTTTCTGTGTTTTTTAAAGTATAGGAAAAAAATTTAAGATTTTTCATTTTTTTTCTTCATAAAATTTTAAATTTCCATATGGAATTTTTCATTATTTTTTTTCTTAATGAAATTTTAATTTCCATATTCATGGAGCTATTAGGCGGAATTGACGTCAAATTAATGGACCTATATCAGTATAAAAGAAGTTAGTTACTGTAGAATTATTAAATTTTTTTTTTTAATGTTAGTTGAATCGGTAGTGTAATAAATGAGAGAGATGTGAATAACAAATTAGCATTTGTTAATTAACATAAACAGGAAAAACTAGATCACTGTATCTTACTGAAATTCTGAAGGGAATTTAAGAATTTACAATTTACTGAACAGAAAGAAGGTTGGACACAGAGTTTTGGTTAGCATCGTGATATAGCTAGAGATCTATTGAAAGATAAAAATTCTCAAATAGATAGTGGTTGATAGATTGGTTGTTTCAGTAACCAATACATGTCCAGATGGAGACTTTGTGACCTTTACGAGTTAAAGGGTAGTTCGGTGGTTATAGATGATTTGACTGATAGTTAAAGTAGATGAACCTTCTCCGTCAGACTAGTGATTAAAGTTGTGTTTAGATTTTGGATACTTCATCATTTATCATAAATTGGAATATTCTTTAACAGAGATGAATTATACAGTTGACACAAATCGACATTATGGAGATATTTTTATCTACATAGATTAGGAAAAATTGGAAAAAAGTTTTTGTAAATTTTTTTAACTGATTTTTTAGATTTTTAAAAACTCGATGTTTTTGTCAGAATTCAGTGTTTTTTGTCGTCAGTTTGATGTTTGTATTACAATGTTTTTCTCTTACTCAACAGGTATTTAGGGAGAACAATAGGCTGGTGCAACACAATTTTTGCATTTTTTTTTTATCTGAAGTGAATTATTGTTATTGCATTCATGTTTTTTGCTAATATGCATTGTGAGTTTTCATCTATTGCTGTACGTATCTCATAATCTTCACTAAATTGCCGACAACTCAAATTTATCACAGGTTTTTCCACAAAAATCGTTTCATTTCAATTCTTTTGTGAATTTTTTATTAACTGAAAATTTTTAGCAAATGCTCTAGATTTCAATAGAGTATTAATTTATAGATTTAAAATTCTTTCCTCTGGTGTTTCATTATTAACAATACAAAAAAGAAATATGAATAGATTCAATTTATGGCTAGACCTTGCAACTCTTAATGACGCCACCGCCTTCCTGACCAATCAGGACCCTCGTCGCCGGACTCGCACCTACTTCGCGTCCAATCGGCGACCATCGGCCGCCGGCTTTCAGACAACGAGTTGATGATGCCCCCGAAGATACGCGTGGCCCATTCTTCTGCCTCGTCCCCCGGCGAGACCACGACGGGCTCCCTGCCCATTAGAAGACACTCGAGCATCGGCCCCGAGCGACGAGGGTCCACCTGCATGAACCTCTCGCCTCCAACCGTAAGTATCTGCTGCGGTGGGCGGGAGGGAGGGAGGTGACGTAAGAGCCCGTTCTTTTAGCTTTTCTTTATTTTTTTTTTTTCTCGGCGAATGATGATAATAATAATAGCTCGTTCTTTTAGATTTTTTTTTAGGCGACTGATAATGATAATAATAGCACGTTTTTTTAGCTTTTTTAGGCGAAAAGTCCGTTCTTTTAGCTTTTTTTTAGGCGAATAATAGTATAGTCCGTTCTTTTAGCCTCTTTTTTAGGCGAATGATAATAATAGTCCGTTCTTTTAGCTTTTTTGTGGCGAATAATAGCAGTAACCCTTTCTTTTTTGTGGCGAATAATAGCAGTAACCCTTTCTTTTTTTATGCGAACAATGATCATAGTGATTACAGCATGTGAGTCTCGGAAACCTTTTTTTATTAATTTCTGTTTATTATTTTCTAAACCTAGAAAATTTCTATATTTTTTTTTTATGAATTAGGAGAAAGGATGGGGGATTTGAGACTATAGTGGTAGGTACACACACACTCTCTCTCTCTCTCTCTCTCTCTCTCTCTCTCATAATAACCTTGATCTAAATTATTTCTAGGTAGTTGTACATGAGAATGATTAGTTGCCATTTCCATTACTTCCCGGATTTTTGGTTGAGTAGTAATGATTAATTTATTGATTTTTATACAGTTTGATTCCTTACATAGGTAAACAGTGGCATTAACCTAATTTTGTTTGTTTAATATTTCTAGAAAAGTTGATAGTTTAAGAAAATGTCATTTTCATTAATGCTTAGCGTTATTTGTAAATTTTTGAGTAGAGTAAATTTTCTTAGGGATAAATGCTGTTTACTTTTAGAATTTCAACATATGGTTGTGTTTTCTCATAGAAAACGGGTGGTAGTTGGCTCATTATGTAAGAATTAGTTATTGATAGTTTTTTTTATATATTTTTATGCCTACATTTTGAAATATAGTGTTGAGATGCCCGTTAGATCTTAATAGGAATTAGATTATAATTATTTGGCTTGAAATATTAGATTTTTTTTTAATTATAATCAGTAGGTATTTGTTAAATAAGATTATGTAGATTTTGTTTATCATCTAACAAGGAAATTTTTAATAGCCCACTTCTAGTAGATTTTCAGCATATGGTGATGCTCTGTGCCAAAGATGAAATACACATACCTTTTTTTTCTTTTTTTCAAGCTATAGTGATTTAGAATTAAGTATTTTCAAGAGCAGTAAGTTTATCTAAAAGGAATTTACATCCCTGCACTTTGCCAGTGTACCAGCACGGTGTTATGGAACCCTTGTTGGATAAAACAGTTATCCACATTGAGTGCAATACGGCTATATGCAAATTATCTACCCTGTGGAAATGGGAAAGAGATTTATGACAGTAGCCCGAATAGAGAAAATATATATTTATATACTTATTTTGGCATTTGCATGCACTTTTTATATCTTTTTACTGGTAGGTAGTTGATGTATTGTAGAACTTTATTCTAATTTTGATATCTTTTCTTGTACTGTGAACTCTCTGTCTCACGGACTTACATAATCATTATAAAATGAAAATTTTCATTTTCAGGGTGTATCCTACAGAGCCTTATTTACCCGCTAATTTAGACATATAACGAAATACTTATTGTCCGTCGTTACGAAAATGGAAGTCCTAATCTTGTCAGGAATAGCGGATGCCTAGTTAGTTTTTATTTTGTTTTCTCTCTCTCTACCTTTTTTTTTTATGAGAGCCTTGCTGCGTTCAAAGACAAATTATAAATGAATCTTATGTTTCATTTACGCCCATAGCTGTTGCTCCAGCGAGTGCTCGGGCGTCGTATAGAGTAATTGCCCTACGTATGATATTTAATTACTTTAAGAGGAATAACTATATACTCATTTAACGTAGTTCATTATAATTATATTATTAATGAACGTATAGAATGCACCAGAGACAAATCTGATTGATCAAAAATCCCTGATTAGTCAATGACTATACTGAGCTTAACCTATACATTTCGTATGATTAAAAGTTCGTTAAGAGTTTAGCTAATATTTAAGTTAGGCTTATTCTGACTCTTACGTAATTCGAGAGTTTTGAGTTGATATGACACTGTCAGCAAAGGGGGTCAGGTTCACCCAGTTAGGAATAATCATCTAGTTGATTACTGAGAGTGATACCACCTTTTTGCTCTCATGTCTTGGAATCGAACTCTTATCCTCAAGTCGTTGATGGAAGACTGTGCTCTAAACAAGAACTGAACCTTGGTGTGTCTGAGTTGGACTCATTTGTTTTTCCTCGTTTCTCTCATCCACAGTAGAGCAGCTCTTTCCAGATCTGTGACGCGAACATTATCCATGTCTGAGGTGTGACAGGCCATAGGTAGCATCGCTTGTACCGCGTTTAACGCGACGTTGCAAGCTTTGGGTATGGTATAGACCACGCCCTTTGACCTGACCTGACCTGTGAGGGGTCATGGTCACTTGCTGGGCCATCGTGGGCAAGGGTCATTCTGTCGTCTTCAAGGAACCAAACATTGTTAATTTAGCTGACCCTGGGAATGGAAAAAAAGAAAAATGATTGCATAGAGGAGATGAAGAAGAGGGAGCTCAGTTTCCAGTTTCAATAGTTTATTCCTTGGTAGAGGAATCGGGATCCTTTAGTGCTGTCACTAGGTACCCCTGTACTATAATACCAGAAGCATCTTCTAGCAAGTGTCGCGAGTGCGTATAAATATAACAAAAGGGGCTTTCTAAAACGCCTGAGGAAGTTAGGATATTCGTTTAAGATTGTATGACGTATATAATGGTATGGCTGCAGTAGGTATATGGCCAGAGCGAAGAACCATCACTTTGAAGATCGATTCCTCTGCTTATACTTTACTTTTGAAGTTTTCATTTCATATATCCTGTGACCTTCAGTGGTAGTATTAACTTAAAGTATTATAATATCCCGTAACATTAGGATGCCTGATATTGACAATTCGTACGCTAAAGAGAAAGGTAATCTTGCTCTCTGATTTATATTCGATCATTGTTTTACTTATATCATCATGGAGTGAATAAGTACTGAATAATGAACTTTTAAGTAAGTCTCGACAGATACTAAAACGATCCTAAGTAGCCAGAAATTTGTTATATTCATGGAATTAAGAAAATATTGATTTATGTAGAACAATGAAAAAAACGCAGAAAGACTTTTGGAAAATAGTGTAAATACAAATTTGGTGAGACTTCCATTTACTTAGGTTGGTAAGATAAATTAATGTGTACATGATCTATCTATCCTGTAGCTTCATGTCCAGATAATGTCTGTTGCTCATCTTTACTATTTTGAATTCTACCAATTATATGTTTAATGCATGTTAATTAATGAGATATCTTAGACATCCTTTTTTTTTTCTTTTTTGAGTACTTCTGAAGTTCTTTTTGACTGCTTACTATTCACCAGATAAAAGTAATCAATGTTTTTTCTCACTTATCTCAAACTGTTATTAACCATTGTTACTGATGACTTAATATTTCCCAAATAATTCTTTCCTTCTGATGCTGTTTTCAGAACACTTACAAAAAAAAAAAAAAATTAACCATTTCTTTATCGGCTTACCATTAACAAGACTATAATTACAATTTAAACAAACTTATGCCTTTAAGTGAGAGACACTGAAATCCGTGATTATCTAAATCAAAGATGATGTGCGAATTTGGTTTCGTTTCCCTTTATCAACAAACGGAAACTTGCGTAAGGGATTCGGAAATTTATTTTTTTTCCGCCTTGATTGCGATCTGCAACCAAAAGAAAATCATATAAATAGCAATTTTGTACAAAAACTAACATAAGAAAAACTTTTAGTAACCTGGTTCAATATGTAGAAAAAAAAAATGTTTAAGTTATAGGCAAGTCACCCTTTAACCCATAGCGCCCTGATAGTGATTAATCAAGGTAATTATAAGGTAATCCCATAATACTTTATCGCCCTTATATTAATCAATGCTAATCAGGGAGGGTGTTGATGTTAGTAATTCACCCTTAAATACCACACCGCTTCTTAGTAGTAAATAGTGCTAATCAGGGTGATGATGTAACCCACCCACCCTTTAAGAACCATAGCGCCCTTGTAGTGATTAATATTAATCAAGATCTTTGTTAACAAATCGTTGACTCCTTGTTTGCTCACCACTCAGCCGACTCGTCCACGCCGTTCGCTGGATCTGCATTACTCACAAGCGGTAAGTTTCCCCATCAAAGCGCATGAAAGGAAATGGAAACAATTTGATATGTTTTTTTTTTTAGACTTAACTATGATATTCCACATTTAGATTTTTATATTTCCACCAATATTTTTTTATGATATATACCCATTTATAATTTGGTTTGAATCTGCATGGCAAGAGAACTCGATTATGTATTTTCTTTGATAATATTACACTTGCAAGTGCTACGTTAAATAATTTGATTTTTTCGTAAATAATTTTTTTGTGTGTGAAATTTTGCTCTGAAAGTCTAGATTAGAGACTCACACTTATTATAAATTTTTTGGAAAAGCATAAATTCATAATTAATTCGCTTGTCGCTAAATATATCCTTTTGTTTTGAATTAGCAAATATCTATTTAAACTGAATAATCCAAGAATTACAGGACATTTTGGATGACCCATGTTTTTTTTTTTTTTTTTTGCAAGCTAGTCTAATTGTTAATCCCAAAGTCACGACAAAGCCTTTGTTTGACAGGCAAAAAAAAAAAAAAACTTGTGTATTGGCCCCCAGCGTTAGTGAAATAGTCTGTCCCTTAATTAAACCCTAGAACGTCCACATATCGATTGGTTGCATCAACATTCCAAATCGGTAGTCGTCATAAAACCTGTCAGTATAGTACCCTAAATGTGTGTGTGTGTGTGGTTGTCAACCCAAGACTCACGAACTTCTGTCTTACGGTTGACTGGCGACCAAACCACTACACGAGAACTGTGTGGTTGACGTCTTTTGTTTGATGGCTAATAAAAGAAAAGAGGAAAATTTCTAGTTCATCTCAAAGGCAATTTGGGCATTCCACGGATAAGAGAGCTCTTGTTAAAAGATTCAGTTGCTTTCTCATCTCATGCATCTTTAACATGAGGTCATGAAAGAGGCTGAATGGTTATATAACCTAAAGTAGAAATATTGGAGTAATGTATGTGAATAAAATAGATCACAATTTTAAATAGATTTAGCTCGAAATATATCTTATTTACAGCTTTCATCTTGCTCAGACGTAGTCCCCTCGATCATTGTACTAAATATTATAGATTCGTACACTTAATACAACTTGGCCATTGCCCATCTATCGAAGTGTTGGGTCAAAATAGAAAGAAATAATATAATCAAGCCGGTGATACTACAATACATTTTCCTTCGCGATCCTTTCTCGAACACTGACATACAGCTTTCTGTTCCTCCTCCCGTCTTTAGCTAATATAGTAGGATATCTTCTATAATTGAAGCACACAGTGACATTTGTGTACATGTACTTCGAGATACTTTTTAGCCCTATGTGTTCTCTTGTCTTATTAATCAGTTATTGATTGGTGATTTCGCTATAGATTGGTCCTAGCAAGCACATGACGAAGAACACAAATAGGTTTGATTTATGAA
The DNA here is from genome assembly GCA_038088735.1 of Panulirus argus. Classification (NCBI taxonomy): domain Eukaryota; kingdom Metazoa; phylum Arthropoda; class Malacostraca; order Decapoda; family Palinuridae; genus Panulirus; species Panulirus argus. The sequence goes on from JAYMFT010266220.1 coordinate 7,676, forward strand.
GTGTCCGATCAATAGGATTTCACTCAGTTTGCCGGAGAAGCTAAGGTTCTGGGAGATGACACAAACGTTTTCAGGTCATCAGTAACATTTGAAAAATATTTATTTTTTTTTCTTTTAAGCTTTTGCTGTACTGTGATCATTTTGAACTGAACTGTTGTTAATCGCTCTCAGAAGCGGGACAGTTTAGTCTGCGTATGCAAATCTCTCATCACACACTGTTCCCGTTCAGTGTTGTAATCTTTTCCCCCACATCATGGAAAATGATTGATTGATAGTTGAATCCTAAGAAGCTTCATGCAGTGTGCGATAACTTCGTTGTTAACTTAAATAGTTATGTTTTTTTTTACAGCACATTTAATTACTTCGTGCCTCCAGTGTTTGTGACTCTGCTTGTAAAATGCAGGCTGATGAAGTTTTACCGGAACTCTGAATGAAACTCCTTATTTGTACTCGTAATATTTTTTTTCTCGCTTTTGTCACAATTTTCTTGTTTTTTTTTTCTTTTTGAGAATGTTGCCAAACAGAGAGGTCATTGACCTCGTTCCATGAACTCATTCAGCTGTCAACTCCCCCCTCCCCCCCCTCTCTCTATCTCTCAACCCCCCATGAAAATATCTTTTTTTTTTAATAATTGGTAAACAACCCGTCACCCCCAAGCTCACCTCCCTATTCCCCCCCCCCCCTCCAAAGAAGCTAAGGAAAATCTATTCTGCAGTTTGGCATCCGAATAGAAACGCGATATTTCATTCTTGACAAAAGAGGCAGGTTAGTAATTCTCTAACTTCCCGTCCGCCACATTGGTCTTGTTTGTGGTAAATATCTGTTTGATGTGTATGGTACAGGTACTGGCTTAATGACCATTAGCAGTCACCAGCAATTAAAAAAAAGAAAAAAAAAATCCAGCAACATACATACCGAAAAGCGAACCACCCACATCTGTTTATCTTTCGAGGAAAACTGTGTCTTGAATCCTCGCTAATCTGTATTTCACTCCTGGCCCAGATCACAGAGTCAAGAAGTATTCAAGACGAAATAAAGGTGCATGTATAGTCATATGTATACATGGGTTAGAGGAGATACGTATGTGTAATTATATACGTACTGATGACTTCGAGGAAAAATGGGAAACACGAACGTTCCAAAATGCCCTTGGGTACTCATATCATCGAGGGAGAACTGGCAGTGGGGAGAAATCTGTACAATACCATTGTATATATATATATATATATATATATATATATATATATATATATATATATATATATATATCTCCACTTTGAGATTGTGACGTCAGGTCATGTGACGCGTATCTGGTCACCAAACGCCAGGCACTAGAAGCGTCTCACGAGACCTGACGTCACACTCCTACTGTCTGTATAAATATGTATATATATCTTGACATTGTATAGATATCCCATTACTCTTTCTTATCTCTTGAAGATACAAATACACGAAAGCGCTTGGGGCGTTAGTGTGTCCTCTCCCCTAGTGTTAATCAGGGTATAAATATAGAATTAAATATGCTCGAGAAAAAATATAAAAATCACCACATAATAGTAGTAATAATAATAATAATAATAATAATAATAATAATAATAATAATAGTTATAATAGTAATAATAATAACAATAATGATATTAATAATGATAATGTTAATAATAAAATAATGTTATTATTAATAATAATATAACAAGGATGATGATAACAATAATGGTAATGATAATGATAATAATGATAATAATAATGATAATAACAATAATAATAATAACAAGAACAATAATAATAATAATAATAATAATAATAATAATAATAATAGCAATCAAAAATATACATATTATAAGTTACCATCTTGCTGGTCTTTGAATGGGGTCTCAGGTCTGTGAAATCAATTCCCACAAACTATGCAGCATTGCTTTGTATCATATAATTAAGTTACCCCCATTGAAAATTGACGTTCAAGATGACGTATGGAAAAGTATGGTGACCTCAGTAGGTTATGATATATTATGGTGGTCTTATAAGAGACCTCCTCGGGAGTCTTATTAGATTTATACATTTGTATGTAAGTTGCTGAATTTGACAAGCTGGTGACACCTGGTCTGTCGCCGGACCACGGCACGTTATATGCCTTTCTGTCATAAAGCGTAATGAATAACATGTTTTTTTCAAAAAGTTAATTTTAGCTCTGTGTGTATATACATAACTGTTAATGCAAACATAAATGTTTTACAACAATATAACGCGCCTACTTTTAAACAATGAGAACTTTTTCATTAATTGCAATTAATGATTAGATTAGAAAAATAGTAATTAAGAATGCACAATATTCTATTGGCTTGTATGCCAATTCAGACAACTGTTCGAGTTAATACCTCAAATCACGGAAGCTATAGTTATGGAACTCTGCACATGCAGAACAAACAATTTCCTAACCACCAAGATGACAGTGACATCTGTTGAGCAAAAGCAGAACTAAGCTCCCTCCCAGAGTGACATCTGTTGAGTAAACTCAGCACCACACTTTTGGTATGTCAGTTTGCATTACTTTCTCTCAGTTCCTTTTTTAAGATGTAGCATATGTATCCATTGACTTCTTTTGAAATCAAATCATTAACTATCATAACCTCTGTAACCATATGTATGTAAATTACAGCCATCTTTACGCGTAGTTCAGATAGAGTAGAAACAGACGACTTTTTGTGGATGTCCCATCCAGACACATGAGACTGCCTGTAGTTTTGCCTACGCTCACCAGATGCCACTAGAAGAGAATAATGGTGGTCTTCTTATACCTCCATGAAATGGAGGTCACAGATTCCGTTGCAATTATTTAGCAGAGTTTACTTCCTCGTCGGTGCTTCGAAAACACTTATTCGCTGTACACAAACAATCTCACCCGGTATTCCTAAATTTGAATTATCTTCTAATTGCTCTTAAATACTAATTAGTTTACCTACTGTTGTTATTTATTTAAGTAGACGTTCATTAGCTTTATAGTAATGATTTGATTCATTACATT
>JAYMFT010266231.1:0-24292 GCA_038088735.1 Panulirus argus
ATATATATATATATATATATATATATATATATATATATATAGCGTTAATGGGATGGCCTTGATTAGGGCCTCAGGTGTGTAGTGTGTGTCGAAGCGATAGATGCAGTAGGTGTGTTCAACTACAGACAGCAACACACTGGCATATTTGCAGGTGATTGTGTGGTAGAAGTGGGTGTAAGAGAAGCCCCTGAACAGTGATGTGTGGAGCGGTAAAAACATGTGTAGCAGATGCATGCTGAGCTAATATTTTGGTTCCTGCTGCGTGGGGTGAGTACAGATGGAGTGTTTGTAACGCCATCATAAAGATACAGCGTCAGTAATATGATGTGTAGTATTACTTTCATACACAGAGTAAGTGCAGCTAGACTAAAGTCTGTAGTTGTAATTGGTATTTTCATAGCACTATAAGTACTTCTGATATTAATGGTTGTAATGTGTGTGCAGAGTGTAACAACTCTCTTAGAAGAGGATTGTAGCACTGAATGTTGTTGTAGGTTAAGTAACAGTCGTGTATGTACCTGCAGTGTGTGTTTCGTCACCAGCTGTAATAGTAGTAGTATTAGTAGTAGTAGTGGATGTAGAAGTACTAGTACTAATGGTGTAGCAGTATGCGTGTAGGTGTAGGAGTTTGAGCACTAGTAATAACTCAACCCAACGTGTTGATAATAACCAGTTCCGGTTCACACCAGAGAGTATGGCGGCCTCTTCATCTAAACACAGCGATAACGCTCGTCACAGTCTTTAACACTGAAGTACCAACGTCAGTTCTATGAAACATAAAGAAAACAGCTCTCAGCGTCTTGTATAATTCAGAGCGAACACCATTTTTCAAACGCTGAATCGCCAGTAGCGAACGCTGGTGCGCCGCTGGCAGTGTGGGCCGAGCCTCGCCTACACCATCGCACGCGGTGAAATTACGGAGAAAATGAGCGTACTTGAGCCACGCACCCAATCACTCCCTCACTCTTCTCCCTCAAATGATTTCGCTGAAATTTCTCGTCGAGATGTCTCGCTTAAAAGTCTCCTAAGGCTCGCTAAACCGACTCGTTAGCATGTGTCGCTGGTGTGGATTATTAAAATTTTTCTGAAGTAAAACGTTCGGATCTCTCGTTATCAAACGCTTTAATGTGTTCAAAATCCATTTCACATATCCAGACGCTTTATAGAGGAGGAAGGCTAAGAATGTGCAGTATTTTTGATAACATTGCGGAGGAGGATCCAACCTCAGTCACACTATAGTGACATCAACATCATAAGTTAACCTCAGCCACACTAGTGACTTAACACACCAGTTAAGCTCAGGGTACTGCTCTTGCCAGGACTCCAACTGCCTTCTGCTAGGTGCAGGGTACTGCCCTTGCTAGGGCTTCAACTATCCTCTGCTAGGTTCAGGGAACTGCCCTTGCCTGGGCTTCAACAATCCTCGGCTAGGTGCAGGGCATTGCCCTTGCTGGGGCTTCAACAATCCTCGGCTAGGTGCAGGGTACTGCCCTTGCCGGGGTTTCAACTATCCTTTGCTAGGTGCAAAGTACTGCCCTTGCCGGAGCTTCAACTATCCTCGGCTAGGTGAAGGGTATTGCTCTTGCCAGGGCTTCAACTATCCTCGGCTAAGTGCAGGTTACTGCCCTTCCCGAGGCTTCAACTATCCTTGGCTAGGTACAGGGTACTGCCCTTGCCGGGGCTTCAACTATCCTTGGCTAAGTGCAAAGGACTACCATTGCTGGGGCTTCATTGGCCCTCTGCTAGGTGCAGGGTACTGCCCTTGCCGGGGGTCCCGGGGTGTGAGGCAAGGCCCCGGAAGCTTCAGAACTTTTTGCAGTTTTCAAGGAGCAAGAACATTCCTGTTTCTCTCAATATTTACCTCGATTTTCGCAGACACGACCAATCAAGAAATGTGGACTAGGGTTTTCTCTAGGTCATCTCTTGTTACTGAAGTCCGTTATGTTCAGGCACGTCTGCTCATGCCACATTTCCGTCGTGCCACTTCCGGTATAAGACCACTTTAATAAGGCCAGTGGCAACCTATGCAGCGTCCCGAGGTGTACGATAATGTTTACCTGGAGATCACCTCGCTAGCGCCACCTGTGGTGCCGGACCATCCTCACCACCATAACATCACCATGACTACTGGCAAACAATAATGTTCACGAGAACAAAACCACCGTCCTATAAACCATAATGAAAAGAACTCAGGAGGGAACTCCGTATGACAACACTATATCGACCAGTACAGCAGACAATGTACAGGTCTTAGATTTGTTTCAACGTTTTTTTGGTCAACATACAACAAACTTGCTGTGTAATCTGTGTGTGCTGTGTAGCTGCTGCTCCTCCACCTCTTGGGGAGGACTGTGTGACCTCGAGGATCATGTCTTCTCCTTGGACCTGACTCTGAGAGATCAGGTCACGCCAGTCGAGTCAGTGGTGGTACCGTCAAGTTAAGGGTCATGCCGCCGTGCTCATGGGGTCATCGTCACCCAACACGTCTCATAATCTATGAATGGCTCTCGTACCTCCATTTTGTCGTCAGGTTTCTCGCATTTTTACACGCAAAGCCGGCGCTGACCACGCGTCTTAGGAATGTATGGCGTACTTCTAAGAGCTACGTACCAGAAGCGGGACATAATCCACCACACAACCTGGAAAGGCGTCCCATAGGAGAATGTCCTGAGGGAATTCGACCACAATATTTGTCTTCTTAAGATTTGGGCATTTCAACTGGCAGTCACAGCGTGCGAAGCGCTCGGTCATCTTGAATGATTTAAGGAACAGAGAGAGAGAGAGAGAGAGAGAGAGAAAGGGGGGGGGGAGAGGGCATGAATAGGCATAAGAAAATGCAAAGATCAATTGTTCGTTTTACGTATCAGTGAGCTTTTTGTTTATCGATCTTCAGTTCTATAGAAGAGACTGGCCAAGACTTAATTTCCGAAGCCTATGTTCGAGAGCACGGGGCCCGCTAGGGCGCGGGACCTGCCTAGGCTGTGGCCTAGCTGGCCTATGCCTCATTCCGAGCCTGGGTGAAGGGGGCCGGTGGGGTTGGGTGGGGAGCTTGTTATGGTAACAGTCTCGCTTTATCTTGTTCTGCTGCTCATTCCCCCCCCTCTCGTGGCGACGGTGGCGTCTGTCTTACCTCTTTCATACTAACCAGCGAGTCAAACTGCGTCTATTGGCGTACGCTGCTACATATCCCACTGCTGTAACTACAACTACTGCTGCTGCTGCTACTAGTATTGCTACTGTCGCTACAGGGCATTAATGGTATATATGGCGGTCGACAGGAACCATTGATATAGGAGCATTGTTACACAGTGGTTCACTTCATTATATTAAGACATCGGACGACACCACACTCGCTGGTGTTGATAAGAGACGGAGCCATACCTGAGGTGGCATGGGGACTGCCCTGGCGGACGGGGCCGCACCCATCAAACTACATCAATTACCAACCCTGCTAGTTCCCTCATTACCCGTCTTTACGTGATTACCGGCAGGGAGAGGGGAGAGGGCGACGGCTCACCAAGGACAGTGAAGGTGAGGGTTGCAGGGTGAGGTGAGGGTGGTAGGGTGAAGTGAAGGTTGCCGGAGGGAGGTGAGTGTTGCAGGGTGAGGTGAGGGTGGTAGGGTGAAGTGAAGGTTGTAGGGAGAGTAAAACTTCCTGAGTTATGTGAAGGTTTTAGAGTGAGGTGAAGGTTGCAGAGTGAGGGGAGGGTAGCAGGGTGACCTAAAGGTTGCAGGGTGAGGTGAGGGTCGCAGGTTGAGATGAAGGTTGCACGGTGAGGTGAGGGTTGTGAGGTGAGACGAGGATTGCAGGGCGAGGTGAGGTTTTTAGGGTGAGGTGAAGGTTGCACGGTGAAGTGAGGGTTTCATTGTGAAGTGAGGGCTGCAGGATGAGGTGAAAGTCGCAGGGTGAGGATACAGGGTGAGGTAAGGGTTCCAAGGTGAGGTGAGGGTTGCATGGTGAGATGAAGCCTGCAGGCTGAGATAAGGCTTGCAGGGTAAAGTGATCGTTGCAGGGCTAGGTGAAAGTTGCAGGATAAGGTGAATGTTGCAGGGTGAGGCGAATGTTGCGAAGTGAGGTAAAAGTTGATGGATAAGGTGAGGGTTGCAGGATGAGGTGAAGTTTGCAGGGTGAGGTGAAGCGTCTAAGACGGGACCTTAGTGAAGGGTCGCACAGGGATACAAAATCAGGGTGTGAGTGGGTGAGCCGTGAGGGAGTGTTGGTATGAGAGTTCAGATGAGAGTAGAGGTTGTTAGGAGATGTCCATGACTGGAGAGAACTGGAGTGTGTGTGTGTGTGTGTGTGTGTGTGTGTGTGTGTGTGTGTGTGTGTGTGTGTGAGAGAGAGAGAGAGAGAGAGAGAGAGAGGGTAAAGATTAGGGTGACCCTGAGGGAGAAGGGACAGCTTGAAGATGAAGAGCATGATTTATGGGTCATGTTCAGTGTGACTGTCAGGGGTTAGGGTGAAGATGATGGGTTAAGGTCAGGGTGAGTACCAGGGGTTAGGGCGAGGGAGGAGGAGAGAGCGAGCAGTACCCGCCTGAGTGAGGGAGGGGGAGAGAGGGGGGAGTGACTGATGAGCGCAATAGAGAGGCGGGGAGGTGGGAAGCCACCCCTGGAGCGGGGGGGAGGGGAACCACCTCTGGAGTGGGGGTGAGAGGGAAGGGAGAAAGGGGGGGGGGGGCGCGCTACCTCTGGGGTGGGAGCGGTGGGGAAAGCACTATCGAAGGGAGGAGAGCGAGGGGAAGGGCCGGTGAGTGGAAGGGAGGAAGGTAGGTAGGGGAAGGGGAAAATGAAGGGGAGTGGAATAAAGGAATTTTTACGGGACTCACCACGAAAATAGGACAGAAGGAAGGGTTAGCACGTAGTGCTCACCGCAGGAAAACCTAGTTCTGAAGAACGGGTCGTGTAGTTACCTGTGAAGTGTTGAGTGTAAAATGGAGACCATATGACTGCGGACTGAAAGCCAGCAGCCACGTGTGGTTGAGGCGGAAAAAAAAAAGACGGAAACAATTGTCGAAACAGTGAAAGCTGACAGCCACTGAAGTGCTGGCTCACAGCGAAGCCGTCACTGACCCTCCTGTTACCCAGGCGGGTAGTACTGGTGTAGCCTCGTGGCTGCCTGCCACCTACCAAGAGAGCAAGCGGGAGGGATGAAGAGGAGTGGGGGAGGGGAACTGCTGGGGGAGGGAAGGTGAGCAGGAGGTGAGGGAGGAAAGCAGTGGGTAAGGAGAGAAGCAATGATTAGGGAGGAAAGCAGTGGGTAGGGAGGGATGCGATGGTTTAAGGAGGAAAGCCATGGGTAAGTAAGGCAAGGAAAGCAGTGGGATAGGGCGGGGCAGGCGGTGGTTCAGGAGAGCAGTATGAAGGAGAGAACAGTCTAATGAGAGAGAGAGAGAGAGAGAGAGAGAGAGAGAGAGAGAGAGAGAGGGGGGGGGGGCAAGAGAGGTTTGAACGAGAGGTGAGGCAGGATAAGAGGTGGGGGAGGGAGGGGGAAGGAGGTCGGTGCGGGGAGGCAGGGAAATCTGGCCCAATGGAGTGGACCGAGATATAATGTGGTCACCCCGGGCAACACCTTTGATGATGACGAACTCCCCTGTAGTGGTGGTGGTGATGCTGAGGGCGTCGGTGTTGGTGGTGATGAAGTTAGTGGTGGCAGTAACAGTGATGGCGCTGGTGAAGAAACCGGCGGTGTTGAGCGTTATGGTGGTGGGCTGTGGTGCAGGTTGTGGCGATAACAGATACAGTAACGATGGCTTCCTAGGCGGCGGAACTGACCGTTGGCGATAATGGCAATGCTGTAGTGTTCACATCACTCGCGATGGTGATGATGGAGTGCACGTTCGGTGGTGATGGTGACTAGTGGTGACTTCGGCCTCGATGATGGTGACCGGTTTGGTCGCATGCTGCTTTTGTTATGATGTTGATAATTGTTTATTGTTGGTAGTGGTTGCTGTTGTTGCTGTTGGGGGGGGGGATTATTCTGGCGGTGGTGGTGGTGGGGGATGACAAGGTGGTTGTCGTGGTGGGTGTGTTGGTGGGGGGTGGGGGTGACACTGAGGTCCTCGTGGTGGGAGGGGGGCTGACAAAGAGATTCTCGTGGTGGTGGTGGGTGGTGGGGGGTGGGGGGAGGGATAATACAATGGTAGTGATGGGGAGGAGGAGAAAATGGTTCTCTTGGGGGTGGTGGTGTTAGTAGTACCAGTTGAGAGTAAAAGATGGAGGAAATATGATGGTAGTGGTTAATGAAGTGGGTATAGGCCTAACTCCCAGAAATTAAAATTCCAATAATATCACCACAATGTTTGCATTTTTGTTACGTTTGTTACGTCAATTTGGCCCCACCCTGGAGGAAGCCCTAAGAGCAAATGATATACGAGGTGGTACTGAAATAGAAAAATAATAAAGAAAAAAAGTTGGTAATGGTAGGCAGAGAAGGAATAGTGGCGGTGGTGAGAGGAAAAATGGAGATAGTGGCACGAGAATACACAGCAGATAGGGCCGAGGAGGCAGTGGCGGTGGTGGTGGAGGATGAGGCGGTAGCGGCGGCGGTGGAGGAGGATGAGGCAGTAGCAATGGTGGTGGTGGTGGTGGAGGGAGCAATGGCAGTAGCGGTAGTGATGAAAGGGAGGTGCAGGTGGGGGGCGAAAAGGGTAGCCGTCCATGCGAGTGGTGGAATGGTGCTAAGGGTGTACTCAACTAAGAAGGAAGAGGGGTACAGGAGATGGGAGGAGAGGATAGGATAAGGGGTTGGGGGGCTTGTGAGTTGAGGAGGAGGAGTGGGGGATGAGGTGGGGGGAGGGAGAGGAAAGGGGAGGCTGCGTGCTGGTCGGGGGAAAGGGAGGGAGGGAGGGGTAGAGGCAGGAAAGACGAGGGGATGGGGAGAGGTGGGGGAGAGGAGGGGGAAGGGGGGGGAGTGCACTGCCTGAACCCTGTACGGCGTCAAAGGAAGAAGATCGTGAGAGAACCCAAGACGTGGGAGGAACAGCATGAACAAGCCAATAACTTGGGTGAGGCTGACCGTCCGTCCATTGATAGAGGACTGATGACAGTAGATGGCGGTGTCCCGTTTCTTTCGTGAAGTCTGTTTCACACATATGGAAGTCAACACAATGCTCGGCCTCATCGATTTCGGTACCCATGTGTGCATGTATGTGTGTGTGTGTGTGTATGTGTGTTTCTGTGTGTGTATGCGTGTGAGTGTGTGTGTGTGAGCAATGAACGGTAACGAGTGCAAGTGTAAAGCATTTTATTTCATCACGGTATTTTTTGATACGCCCGGAGAGCAGGGCTTTTCAAAACTGCAGCTGGAGGAGAGGCGAGTTGGTAGGGGAAAGGAAGGTAAATGGCGTGGAGCCATTGTGGGACTCGTCGTGTAAGTAGGGTACAGACACCATCCTCCGAAGCACAGTTGGATGGTCGTGTCAGTACTTCGTTCATCGTTCACTTAGTTACCCCTTGACGGATGAACATGCCAGAAGCAAAGAAATGAAGTTGTGTTCATCTGTTCGCGAACAATTAGTTCTGCTGAGCATAACAACCAACGTCCTGCCTGGTATTGATAGATTTCCCCCGAGATGCCTCCAATATTAGGTTGTGTGCTTTACGATTTTCCGCTGTCCGACCCGTCTGGTTGTGAATATATAATGAACCGAAACCGAGCTTACATGTCTAATAAAGTATGCACAATCAAACAAAATCAATATGTTCAACAGTTAACAAGAACAAGGTGAAATTCATTTTGGTGTTACTGTACTTTGGTTCACTTATGTCCCTCTAGCGCTGGGTAGGAATGACGTTTGTTAGGGCCGTTCCGAAAATCGTCCCGTGCCTTAGAACAAAACAAAAGATAATCATAACATTTCATAAATATTCGTTCACCCCGTCTAGAAACGCAGCTATAAAGGCTGATATACTCCCGTGGCTCTCATGCAGCCCGGCGCGCTCACAAATATGTCGCCGTTTCACTCTGAAACAAAGACGAAGAAAAACGATACAGAGTGAGCGCGCACCCCCCCAACCCCCGGCTCAGCCGCACCCCCCAACCCCCGCGCGTAAGGTTTCAAGGACTCTCTGGTTACGTAGGTTTAGGGCGATATTCCTATTCTCTTAGCATTAATTTACGGACTCTCTGTGTTTGTTATGACATTCTCCCCTCCCGACACCCCCCCTCCCCAACCACGCCGGGGGCAAGACTGCCATAAGGCATAAACTATGCATAAAACTCAGTGAGACACGTCCGTTGACGATTCAAAAATATTGACGGTTAAGACGTCTTCGTAGGCCGTTACCGAGCCTTGGGCCGCCATGCGGGCGGCGCCCAAGAAGAACTAAATGATTTTAAAGGCTGCCGCCAGCAACTCCGATACCGCCGTTGGATCACCTGTATGCTACAAGTCGCGGTGCAGCTCGCGCTCCTACCACGGTACAGGTCGCGGTGAAGGTTGCGCTTCATCCATCGCACAAGCTGATGCGCATTTCTTGGTGCAGTGTGGAGCCATGGCCCCCGGTGCAGGAGGATGTCCAAGCCTCGCTGTCACCCCCAGTACAGCATGTGGTGAAAGCGCGCACGCCGCCCTCAATGTAAAGCCGTGGTACAAGTCGTGCTTCCGGCCTTCGACCAGACTGTGGTTCAAGTTGCGCCGGTGCTGCCCACGCTGCCATGTTTAAAACAACAATAATAATAATAATAATAATAATGATAATAATAATAATAATAATTCTGTCCCGGAGCAAGTTTGGGTCGTGCCACTGTCAGCCGTGGGGGTTGCCGTTGATGTCACAAGTCTCGATGTCTGTCATACATTATGGTCTGTAGTAGACAGGGCTGTTCATCCGGCCGTTATCTTCACGATCATAACGCTGCAAAAAACTGTGGTGGTTTCAATCAGCGTTACCAGAGCGCAGGGTGCCGATCACTTGGCGTTACTACCCACTGTGCACAGTAGGTTAAAGTTGCGCTTCCACCCAGGGTACAAGTAACACACAGGCACAGTACAGGGTACAGGCCGGCCATCATGAAGACCCACGTTGTAAACTCCGGTGTAAATTTCCATACAGCAGTTGTCAGGGTGGCACTGCTGCCCACGGTTCAGGTTGTGTTACCACCCACGGTGCAAGATATGGTTCAGGTTGTGTTACCACCCACGGTGCAAGATATGGTTCTGGTTGTGCTACCACCCACGGTGCAACATATGGTTCAGGTTGTGTTACCACCCACGGTGCAAGATATGGTTCTGGTTGTGTTACCACCCACGGTGCAAGATATGGTTCTGGTTATGTTACCACCTACGTTTCATGATATGGTTCTGGTTGTGTTACCGCCCACGATATGAGATATGGTTCTGGTTGTGTTGCCACCCACGGTACAAAATATGGTTCAAGTGTTACCACCCACGGTAGTGTGATACGTTACCTGACCACCCATGTTACATAACAAGGTTCCAGCTGACTGGCGTTACGAGCTGCAGTTCCATAACTTTTCTTCGCTTTATGACCTACGGTTATGATACCGTTCGTCTCGTTACGACCTACGGTTATGTTACCATTCTCGTTTAGTTACGACATACGATTATGTTATCATTCATGTCTAGTTACGACCCACAGTTCACATTACATTCTTATGACGAACCATGGTACATATTGCAGTTGGTCACGTTACTAATGTCGCAGTTGGTCGCGTTATGACCCAGGGTAATGCTGCAGTTGGTCACTTTATGACCCAGGGTAATGCGGCATTTAGTCACGTTACGACCCAGGGTAATGCTGCAGTTGGTCGCGTTATAACCCAGGGAAATGTTGCAGTTGGTCGCGTTATGACCAGGGTAATGCTGCAGTTGGTCACGTAACGACCCAGGGTAATGCTGCAGTTGGTCTCGTTAAAACCCAGGGTAATGCTGCAGTTTGTCGCGTTACGACCCAGGGTAATGCTGCAGTTGCTCGCGTTACGACCTAGGGTAATGCTGCAGTAGGTCGCGTTATAACCTAGGGTTATGCTTCAGTTGGTCACGTAACGACCCAGGGTAATGCTTCAGTTGGTCCCGTTACGACCCAGGGTAATGATGCAGTTTGTCGCGTTAAGACCCAGGGTAATGCTGCAGTTGGTCACGTTACGACCCAGAGTAATGCTGCAGTTGGTCGCGTTACGGCCCAGGGTAATGCTGCAGTTGGTCGCGTTATAACCTTGGGTCATGCTGCAGTTGGTCACGTAACGACCCAGGGTAATGCTTCAGTTGGTCCCGTTACGACCCAGGGTAATGCTGCAGTTTGTCACGTTAAGACCCAGGGTAATGCTGCAGTTGGTCGTGTTACGACCTAGGGTAATGCTGCAGTTTGTCGCGTTATGACCCAGGGTAATACTGCATTTGGTCACGTTACGACCCAGGATAATGCTGTAGTTGGTCGCGTTATGACCAAGGATAATGCTGCAGTTAGTCGCGTTATGACCCAGGGTAATGCTGCAGTTAGTCACGTTACGACCCAGAGTAATGCTGCAGTTGGTCGCGTTACGACCCAGGGTAATGCTGCAGTTGGTCGTGTTATGACCCAGGGTGATACTGCATTTGCTCGCATTATGACCCAGGGTACGTGCTGCACTTGGTCGCGTTATGACCCAGGGTAATGCTGCAGTTGGTCGCATTATGACCCAGGGTGATGCTGCAGTTGGTCGCGTTACGTCCCAGGTGCATGTTGCAGTCCGTTGTGTTACGACGTACAGTGCGTGCTGCTCAGTTCTAGTTACGACCCATGGCAGGAACTGGTGTTCGGGTCAACCTACCAACCACGGTTTAAACCAAACCTGCTGGTAAAGGTCTGGCTTCTAGGATAAGGTATCAGGTATGAACCAAGATACAGGAGTAATACAGTGTCGTAAATGGAAGTTCAGATTATATAAGGTACAGAATACGGTACCAGTGAGAAATAAACCCGGACACCAGGGTACAAACCGTGGTACGAATGGTGAGTACGGACCATGGTACACGCAGGCTGACACGAACTGTTCGCTCGCCCGAATCATTCGCAAACTAATGCAGACGTTTAGATCAGTTTCGGCTGTAAGTTCATCATGATCTATGGCGCCTGTATCGCCAGCCAGCCTGTGTGTGTCTGATAGGGCCGGAACGGCCACAGACTGCTGAGCCACATAAGCCTATACCATATAAGACAGGGGCCACTTGCGTTGGCTATGTCTCACCACTGATTAAAAAACCGAGGTCATGAATCTGCAAAAACAAATTGCCTAACGTATATATTTTGCATAAAATCTGAGCCTCCCATCTCTCATCACTAGGCAAAAATTAAGTTTTTCCTTGATCGATATGAACGTTGATGTAATGACGTGCACCCAGATGTAATCAGTTGATCGTCTCCATAAGGGTGTCCTATGGTGCATGTATGAAGTTTCAACCATGAAATGTTCTTCGAGTTAACGTGTTATCAAGAACACACACACACACACACAGTAAATGAAATATTAAAAGTGTTACTCGTCGGCAACTCTGCGAGCTAATGTCACCAACTAGCATCAGTATTTCCGTTTTGACTGTTTTGGACCAAGAGGAAACCAAAACGTCATTCAAAGAAACATCACTATGATATGATACGTGACTGTAGCAGCTGAACACCAAAATAACAGTGAGGACCAAAGAATTCAAATCGAATGTGAGGAGTGTTGCCAAGTCCTGGTAAAGAAAGCCTTAAGACCGTTAGCGCTGCATGAACCAGGCAGACACAGGATCGCAAGCAAAGGCGAAGAAACTAGAGCAGCTTGGCCCACATGCATAGTGTGTGAGTGTATGTGGTCTCAGAAATATCATCAACGCCTGAGGAAGGTGGTTAGAGAATTTTCGTTTGGTGGATGTTGACGGCCTTAATGATCCTGGCAGCTGATAGGCCTGGAACCCAACCAACTAACCAACGAACCAACCAAACAATTAACCAAACAACTTTTTTAGATAGTCAGTTCATACTAGCCTAGCCTCTTATCAAACACACACACAGCCAAGTGAGCAAGAAAATAGTCTTTTCATTTCAAGATGATTCGAAATCAAAAGTGGATTCAGACAAAGGGAGGTTATCAACGAGCGATGATTTGTAACCAGATCCAAAAGGGAGAGAACTCAGGATAGTAATAAGAAATGAGTCAACAGATAACATGACGGTAGAGAAATTTATAGAAATTATCAAGAAACAAGATCAAATGTCAACACAGCTGCACAGCTGGTGGAGGAGATGATAAAGACCTGAGAAGTCATATCAAACAACATGTAAGGTGTCATCAGATTGAGAGAGGAGATTGTTTTCGAAATATTCTGTCAAAAGACATGAACGCAGAATCAGTTCAGTTGAGGGGATTCAGCAGAATGATGAACAAGGAAAATAATAGGCAATGATCGACGAGCAAAAAGGGTCAGAGGGTTTTCACTGGTGTCCCAGAGACTGTTCAACAAGAGGAAACAACCATAACACAGAGTACAGAGACTAGTGGGCGGAGAAGTGGAGCAGAGGTAGGTTCTAGTGCTCCTGAACAGAACCAGGCCATAGATTCAGTTGCCGTGAAAAAAAGAGACTTGGGAACACAGAAACAGAGGGACATGGGGAATCAAGTGGGGACATGGGGAATCAAGTGAAGATTTAGAGAGAATAGTATGTACTGATGCAAATAAAACCATCAGAGATATTGATGGCCCAGTGGATGAAAGGATTAAAAAAGTGCAGAGTATACAGGAAAAAGGAGGTTTTACAGAAAACCAGAAACATGAAGGTTGGAAAGTCAACACTGACGTATTTAGTAGGAAAGTTGGTGGCAGGGAAATTTGGTACATTAGTTAAGGAGAAGAATGACAGACGTAAAATACTGTTATTTTTGGATGCAAGACCACATTCCAGCTAAACAGGAAAGGGTCTAGAGGGCAGGAGAGATGGTCAAAGGATAACAAATAAAGTTTTTGTAATAAAAGAAAAAGGGAAAACTGGTTAGTAAAGTCAGGACATAAGGGGACGACGAGTAATGGCCACATCTGAATCATGTACCCAGGAGGTGCTTAGAGAAGTTTACAAACAGTCAAAGATGGGTTTAGTAGAGTCTTAATCAGAGAAACAAAGAATACAGCCAGAAGGTAAAAAGAATAGAAAACTACAAATGAGGCAAGAGGACGAGACAGCCCTGCCGCAGAGAGCTGAGGAATCTTAAGTGATGGAAATGTTAGACTGAAAGTAATGTGCACAAATGCAGACGGAGAGTAAATGATAAAGAGCTGAAGTTAAAGGATCGTATTAGAGGAAATGCGTCTATTGTTGTTGGAGTTGTGGGGATAAAACTTGTTAGAGAGATAAGATTTCACCTCTGTCCAAAGGAGTACGTGATAGCAAGGAGGGACATAGAGCTCGGCGCTCTTGATATAAGACAGCTTTAAGTTTCAGGAAATACTAGAAGGTGATCATATCAAAAGATATATGATGGTTAGGGTAACTGTGGGAAGCAAATGCATCGTGGAACTGATGCTATATAATCCTCTAAAAAATTCAAAGGAACCCAAAGAAAAAAATAATGTTAAATGAGTAAACAGGATGGTACGTGAAACGCGCGATTCTCGGAAATGGTAAAGTAGTGATAATGGCGGATTGCCATCGATAGAGACAGACTTGGGAAATTTGGGTTCTCATGCAGACCGAGAGTCGTGGGGGCGCAAGTTCTAAGAGTGCACACGAAATAGAGTTTCCATACCAGCATGTCAATAAACACGCTAGTGACGAGAGGGACTGATACACCGTCGTCGCTACATCTTATCTTCACACACACACACATGCATGGGCAGTAACTACACACAACTCAACAGTTTCCATGGTGACAAATTGGGAGTCCAGTAGCCAAGCGCTAGGACACTGTAGTGAAAGATTCTGTGAAATATTCAGTGAAGTATGACCATGGGTGCCTTAGCATCAAATATAGAGGGAATGTTGATCAGGGGGAAGGAGTGGCTCAATAAAAGGATGTGATAAAGCAAAAGAGCTTCGTGATGTGCTGTGACAAAGATGTAGGCGACGCTCCAGCCAACAACCACAGTATATTCAGTACTAGTGTTCCCGACCATAGACCTGCCTTCGGTGGGTAGATGTTTCTTTTGCATATGTTTCTTCTTTTTTTTGGGGGGGAGGAGGGGATGGGACCCCAGTCTCCTCACCCCATCCATATACCGCCACCCCATCCCACCCAAGGGGTTGCCCCCAGGAGTTTTCGTGTAAATACACACATACCGACGTACATGCACACTGACATAATGACATACATACATAAATACATATACACGCTAGCTCCATTAAGATAAAAAAGAGAGCAAGAAACGACTATAGCTGGATAAGAAATGAGAAACAGAGAAGCTTTGAAAAGGATACTGTGGACAAGGCGGGGGATAATACAAAACTTTTCCATAAGTTCGTCAGGAGCAAATTGTCAGTTAAAGAGCAGCTGATCTGGCAAATGGACTGTGAGGGAAGAGTTGTAGAGGATGATGTAAAGGTCTGCGAGCTACTGAATGACAGGCTCAAAAGTGCACAGTGGAAGGCACTACAGCCAAATCAGCAGTAAGACGGAATGAGGGGGAGGTCACAGAAAGCATAATATCTAGAGAAAAGTAGAATGAATACTAAAGTGTCTTCACTCACACACGAGTCATGATCCTGATAATTTTCCTCCATATATGGTGAAGATATGTGAGGATACTGTTGACAAAATATTTGAAATGATGTTCAGATGTTGCTGGGAAAAGATAATATGTCAGGAGAGTAAAAGAGGTAAAATTTCGTATATGGCTACAAGGAATGATAGCAGGATGAGGCACTGAACTACAGGCCGGTCTCCTTGACGAGTGTGGTCTGCAAGGATCTGGAAAAGATGGTCAGAAAGCAGACGGACAACTTCCTGTACAGGAGAAACTGCCTAAGTGAGACACAACTGAAGAGATAATTGTCTGTACCTGGACTGCTAGAAAGCATCTGAAACTGTGCTACACAGGAGACTGGTAAAGAAGCCAGATCTTCAGGCAAGATTAATGGGGGAGACTCCTTCCCTGGACAGATGATTCTCTCGGTGGAAGGGAACGAAGGACGGAGGTCAGGGGAGTCTTCTCAAAATGGCCTAGGGGTCCCCATTGGCGTGCCGCAGGGTTTCTGGTCAGGTTCCGTTGTTTTTCTCGATCTATTGAAATGGCTTGCCAGAAGGATTGGATTCGGACCTGAATATGTTTGCGTATGACGCCAAGGTTGTGAGGAAAGTGAAAAATGAAAAGGATTGCATCTATCAACAAGGAGACTTAGACATATTCCAAAGTTAGTCTGATGCATGATTGATGAAATTCATCTCAGGCAAAAGTAAAGTACTGAGGAAGGGACACAGTGAAGGAAGACCTCAATATGAACTTTATGTATCAGAAAATAAGCTACAGGAATCTTCTTGTGAGAGAGACATGGGAGTGGATATCATCTCTAACCTGTCGCCAGTAAATGAGACAAGCTGCCAGCTGGAAAATATTAGAATACCGTTCAGTTCATGGATGAGGAAATATTCAGAATGCTGTTCACATCCTACACTAAGCCAGAAGTAGATTATGCTTCTCAATCTTGGTCACCTTATTTAAAGAAGCGCAAAGTACTGATGGAGTAGGTCCACAGGAGGAAAACAAAGATGACACCAGAATTAAGGGAGCCGAGTTACAGAGAAAGGGTAAAGGCTTCAAGTTTGGTCACCAGGAAAGAAAGACGAGTAAGGGAGGTTGTCACAATCATCAAGTTATTAAACCAGCTCGGTGATGTAGACAGCGGAAAGTTCTTTGGGAGATGTAGGGATAGAAAAACCAGCAGCTATAACACGAAACCAAGCAAGGAACCTGGTTAAAAAAAAAGAAATGAAAAGAGGTATTTTTACAGTGTAAGAGTGGTGAATGAATGGAATAAACAGAGTTATGAGACTGCAAATGTAGGCAGCATACAGAAGTTTAAAAAGTTGTATGATAGCGAAAGTTCAAGAGATGGGGTCCCACGATTGTAAAAGTTCCTCCCCGTACTGTACAAAGGCATAGTTACTTATATATAAACGCTGGGATGTCGACAATATAATGTCTCACACACACTTTTATAGTGGTGGGAAATACAGCACAATGGGCCACACACCACTTGTTACCGGGATATTTGTCACGTTAACACTGAGACAGATTACCAGGGCATGGAAAACCTGGTGTTGATATACACAACAAAGTCATAGTATTACCTTCTTTCTTCCAGTCCTGGGAAGGTTTCTGTCCCCTCTTCAGCTGTCTTGAAGACGATCATTGTCATACAAACGTTTCGTATCTGTCAGGTGGTATGAATCAGTCAACCGAGGTGAACAGTCTCAGGTGAAACTTAAGAAAGGTGATGCCAATGATTGCAACATTACATGACAGCTGACAGTGGTGGTGTAGAGTCTCATGTTTGTAACGCCCCACGTACCCTTCTGTACGTGTTTTATGTTTATCTTGAAAACTGAATAATCAAACTTCATATCAAGACCCTGTTTCCGGGCGTATAATGTCTTGTGACAGACTAGCAAACGACACCCAGCCAGCACAAGGAGCGGCCCAGGAAGCGACTCCAACTACCATGGGTCGGCTGGGCGGTACTCGATCACGTTACAACCACACCAGCTCCTGGGAACAATGAAGTCCGCCACACGAGACAATTACACAAGAAGCGATCAACTTTGGTCAGCCGACGACGTGACAGTTATGAATGATATCGGATACATTAAACGGAATGTTGATTCAAATTCAGACATGGTTATGACGGTATGGCTCTTGGGAATGATGGCATAACATTTGAACCTGACATTTAAGGTTCAGGTTAAATGCCAGACCATCATAGCCAAGTTTTGTGTTAATAGAACCATGAGATTCTGGGGGTACTGCAATGTCATTCTAAGAGTCCTCGCAAATTATTTCAAACTGTAACAGATCATTGGGTTCTTACTAGGTTATTAGCGATAGGTGAAGAAAACAGAAACTCATGGATTATTGTGGGGAGAGAAGCAAGACATTCAGATTATTTCAGAGAGGAAGACCTGAAAACTTTTCGTATAACTTCAGAGGTGCATATGGGATCAGTCGAGGATTTGAATCAAAATATCTAAATCTATGGTTAAGCGTATCTATGGTACTGCTTTCAACTACTCTAATTGGTAAATCAATCCATTTGTTAACAGTTCTTTTGTAGAAAAAGGACTTCGCCTCAGTGCAGGTAAAACGTTTGCCCACGAGATTGTATCGATTATTGCGAGGGAAATCAGACGAATCTATCCTTCAGTCGTAACTAAAATCGAGATTATCGTAACCTCTGATGATCTGAATACATGTATTAGATCATCTCTCAAGCTTCTCATTTCTAAGTGAGATTTGATTAGTTCAGTCTGCTCTCATTGGAATTATTTCTCAGTCCGGGAATCATCTTGGTAGCACGACTCGACACTCCATTTTTTTCTATTCTTTCCCTAAATAAGTTGACCAAAACTGAGCACAGTATTCAAGATGGGGACGCATCGGCGAGCTGCAGAGTGAAATTAATTCATCAAGACAAATTTGAAAACCTTTCCGATAAATCCAAGACTTTTGTAAGCCGTTCTTACTGCTTCTGTGAACCGCGTACTTGGCTTTGGGTGACCACAGATAATTGAAATCAGTTTTTTTTTTCCGTCATTTACCTCTTGTAGCTCAACAGAATTCATATCTTACATCACTAGTAAGCCTGGCTTTACATGCGGGTGTCAAATATTGTCTTGAACCTCTACAACATAATGTATGGGATCAGCAAAGCAGGTAGTATGTCTTTAACCGAGGTGTGAGCGGAGGAGATGTGGGAGGAACACAGTGGGATGCGAACCCTGGTCCGTCCCCTCCACGGCTATTGTAACTATCAGTTACCGTGGTGGCCACACTTGCAGTACCGGCCGTTCAACAACTGTGCTGGTCTGCTTCTGTTGCTACAGACTAACCCATCCTTGCCAACCGCTGGCGCACGATGGTGCAACCTTTGAACACGACTGTGAGACCCTTGAACACGACGGTACGACTCGAAAACAACGGTGCGATCAGTGAACACGACGGTACGACCGGCAAACATAAAGATACGATCCTTGAACACAACGGTATAACACTTGAACACAACGGTATAACACTTGAACACGACGGTATAACACTTGAACACAACGGTATACGGACCTAGAACTCGCCGTTGTAACCCTTGAACACGCGGCACGACCTTTGAACACAGCGGTGCGACCTTTGAACACCAAGGTACGACCTTTGAACACGACGGCGCGAACCCCAGAATACGACAGTACGACCCTTTGGTATGGCGACCTGCCCATCGTACTCAAGGGTTGTGGCGTCATGCCAAACAGGCTAAGGTGTGCTGCCTGGTTCCTGAGGCAGGCGTCTGGGAGGATCAGTGCGAGGAATGACGGAGTGGAGGGGCGAGCATCGAGGTGCACGGGACCCACGCACTCCCCCGACGTCTCATTATTACCAGACTCCTTCCCTCTGCTCAGCCAGTCCATGATTAGACACCAGACTGACGGAAAACAAAAAGCCTAACATCCGTTAAAATCACCGGGAACATCTGAAGTTATTTACATAGCACGGGCGGGAAAGATGTACTACATACGCATGGAAGTGTCGCTTGAGTTGAGACGTGGGAGTGAAGTTGTGTGTGTGATCATGCGGTGGCGTTATGTGCCTGATCCGGCCACAGGGGACTGGGAATAGAACTATAATGATAAAGTATGATATACATAAGACATCGAGTGGTTTCGTCTTTCTACTTTGCACACGTG
This sequence comes from Panulirus argus, assembly GCA_038088735.1. Lineage (NCBI taxonomy): Eukaryota > Metazoa > Arthropoda > Malacostraca > Decapoda > Palinuridae > Panulirus > Panulirus argus. The sequence continues at coordinate 18,857 of JAYMFT010266231.1, forward strand.
AATGGTTTCTAACTAGAGGTGAGGAGCGTTAGTATGATTATTGTCTAAGCAGAAACAAGCTTCAGGATTCTGTCTGTGTGGAGTTGGAAGTTCACATCGTCCCTACCTTGTCGCCAGAGCCCCACATTAGGAGGATGGTTAGAGGAAAAAAAAAAAGAAATGCCTTTAAACACACGAAATACGATACGAATAAGATGTTTAGCAGATCATATCCTACATAAGGCCAAAACCGGAATATGCTTCTCAGGTTTGGTTACCGCAAGTAAGGAAGCACAAGGAGCTAATAGAGAAAGTTCACAGGAGGACAACAAAGATGGTACTAGAATCATGAGAACCAAGTTATAGAGAAAGGCTTCAAAACTGGCCATCTGGGAAGAGAGAAGAGTGAGGGGCGACATGATCATAACCTTCAAGTTTTCAAAACAGATCGACGACGTGGACATTGGACATAGGGATGTCATGATAACCATCAGCAAACAGTGTCAACGTCCGAAGTCAGTCTGGTGTGCTGGACTATGTACTGTACTAACAGGTACAATAAACACCACAGACACCAACCACTCGGGAATGTCAAGACTGCAGTGATTAACGCCGTGGGTACGACTTACACTACGAGTACGATGCCTTAACCTTTGCGCACTATGACTCAAACTTTCAGTGCGACGACTTATACCTTGATTGCGATGACATAACGTTTGGGTACGGTAACTTAGCTCTTGAGTACGATGGCTTAACCTAGTGAATCCCAACCGGGGTATCGCAGACATCGCCGAAGAGATGCCTAGGGAGGTTTCACACGTATATCATGATATGTTACCAAAATTTCCATTTGTATTTTACCGGAAATTTGGCAGGTTTTTTTTTTCCGATTTTCAAACAGAATAGGTAACTGTCCTGTGCCCCTGCTGTATGGAATGAAAAATGCTTACAATGACACACATCGTTAAAGAAGATTAACCAATATGGTATGGAACAGGGGCGCCAGGAAATATGGTAAATAAGTTTAGGGTCACCAGTGAAAAAAGGTTGAAAACCCTCGACTTAATCCTCGAGTAATACGAATTGTTACCTTGAGTACGATAACTTGACCCTTGAGTACGATGACTTGACCCTTGAGCACGATGACTTGACCCTTCAGCACGATGACTTAACTCTAGAGTACGATAATTTGACCCCTGAGCACGATGACTTGATCCTTGAGTACAATGACTTCATTCTTGAGTATGAAAACTTGACCCTAGAGTACTATGACTTGACCCTAGAGTATGACTTATTCCTTGAGTATGATCATTTTACCCTCGAGTACGATGACTTGACACTTGAAAGCGATAGCTTCATCCTTGAGTACGATGACTTTTTTTTTTTATGTTCCTTGAGTACGATGACTTGACCAGTTGCTTAAATCGACTTACCCCTGAGGGCCATGTCCCCGGACATGGACACCCTGGGCCAACTCGAACCGAGTTACGGGCCGTCGACTGGCAGGCTAGACCTGTCATAGCTGCGGTGATTCACCCCAATCGAAGTTGGTACCCATGTACCTACCAGCCAGAGGAAGGATGAACAGCTGGGTGAGCTGTGCGCTGCCTCCCCACGCCGGGGATGGAACCTAACCCACAACACAACACTACTACGGCGCCTATCCCTTGAGTAGAACGACTCAGTCCCTTGAGTACGATGACTTAAACCTTGAGTAGAATGACTTAAGCCCTTGATTACGACGGCTTAACCCATCAGATACGAAAACTTAAGCCTTGAGTACAACGACTTAACTCTTTAGGTACAGCGACTGAAGCCATCGTGCTCTCGGCTCAAGTCGTTGTAGTCGAGGGATAAGGTTGTCATAGTGTCGGAGTCAAGGGGTCAGTTATATAGGAAGAGCACATGATCAGCGGGGTACTAGACTGCCCTAGCCTGCACAGGGGCGCCACGACTAACGACTTCACAGATCAGTTTGGTTAAAAACAAATATAGGCGCAGACATGATCCTGTAGTGTCATTAGCTGCCTCCTCACGGCGCCGCTACAAATAGCACCATCATCTTCGGTTGCTGGTTATGAAATGGCACTCCCACTTACCACCTCAACCCATGTGTTCGTGATGGAATTGCATTCCCAATGCCTGACGGACAGTCACAACCCGTTGCCTCGACAAGAACGACATGTGATCTCACCTGAACTCTTTTTAATCCCTAACGGGACCAAGATCGACAACTTTGGCGGCCACGCCCACGCACCTAACACTATCGGCGTGGCTGACCCGACTGCCTTAAAAGTTACGTGTGTGTGAGTGAAGTAGTCAGTCAATCAGGAGCTCCGCTGGTTCTCGAACGCCGACGTCGCCCTGCACCTGGAGACGTCCACCATGTTACCACCTAACTTATCACTGTCTGACAAAGGTTCTGCGGTTTCTCACCTTTCACAGCCTCCTTCGACAAGAGCTTAAGTTACTTTAACTCCTACTCCTCTGGCAGAATGCATGCGGGAAGTCGCCAACGCCCGTGTCCTGCAGCCTCAACTTCGGAGCCTTCGGTGTCATGCCTTGTTCTGCATTACAAAGCACAAAACTTCAGCTACCGTTCACTAACTCAGGACCTCGAAGACGCCTCCTTCCTTCTGCAGAAGCTTCACGAGATCCGGCATCCTAGCATATCTCCCACAGAACGTCCACCTCGCTTCATCCTACATTTGCGTTTGCGCTGCACAACAATTCATAATCAAGTTCCCTGCGCCAGTATCTCGCGACACTTGCCTCGCTTCCTGCACCTTCATCAACGCCATGGAAAACCTGGCTGCATTATCTCACCTTACCTCAGCTCAGCTCACCTTGTTACCAGTTCTGCACTATTTGCAGCAGCGATCCTAAAGTACATCGTACTTACCCAATGGAATAAGAAGTTTATAGTGTCATTGAACACCTCTCTCAGTCCATTTGATATAATTACAGGGAAGTTAGACATGTAGGATATCCAGCCGAAATGGTATAACTAGAATGACTGAGAAAGACGGTCGAACACAGTTCACTGCTTTACCCTTCGAGGACGAGGGAAGTATCATAACGGTCATTCCTCGTGTAACTGGTCCCTATACAGAAGCTGTGGAAAGCAGCAGCCAGATACGTGTCTCCGATCCAAGCCTTGGTGGTAGACAGCGCAAGAGAGCACTGGCCGAAGTAATACCTCTTGAAGAGAGGAAGGGGCAGCAACATCACAGAGGATAAAGAGGGATGGTTGAAGAGAGGTAATTTCTTGCGTGTTAATGAGATGGAAGGCTTTTGAGCCCACTCTCGCTTATGGGGAGGTGGAGGAAGAACCACCCCAGATATGTGGAAAGCGCTCCTCACTAAGGTGAATGAGACCCGTGCATATAAGTAATAGTCGACAATAAGAATAATTACGGTACCTATCCATCGCTCCCAGCTTTTGGGGCTGATTGTCAACCTTACGTCCTCGACCTGATCAAATCCATCCCTGCTGGATCAATATGTCGACCCAATCATAACCATCCCTGGTGTTATAATCTTGCCCACCTACGTATCCACCCACCTGCGTCCTACACCTGCCTTCTAACCTTTTTGTCTCTTTCACAGTTCCAGGCAGCAATAGCCCTGCAAATGTTATAACCAGCATGCTAATCTAGCAGCCACCGGCACTCTACACGTACCACGTGGACGCTTATAGCCTAACCTAACCTCCCGCCGCTCCCCTACCACACAGCACTGGACGTCCAGCCAACAACAGCATTTACCTCAACATCGTCCAAATGTTCATCACAAAAAGAAAAAGGTGATAAAGAGCACTGTAGCGTCAAGGGCTGCCTCTCCTTAGCGATTACAGAACTTATGATCATTTTACTGGCATATTAAAAAGAAATCTAGAACCCTCCCCTCCTCTTGCAGATTTGAGAGTTTATCATGATATTCTTTTTTCTTTCATGATCTAATGAGATAGGTGGCAACTCAAGAGCCTGCAAGCATTCTCAGTCTTAAAAAAGCAATGATGATTTAAGGAGAGTGAGATTTGCTTATTTTCACGGGCCGTCCAAAACCGTCAGCCCACACAATTAACACCATCGGCGTGGCTGACCCACCTGCCTGAGAATCACTCGTCTATGACTTTAACAGTTTATCAGTGAGTCCCTGCCTCTCTCACAAGTGTGCAACCTGCACGTGACTACGTCTCCTCCCATTGCACCCTGATCGATTCCTCTTACACCTGAACTCTCCCGCGCCATCAACGCGTGACCTCCGTGCCATCACACCTCTTGCTCTAACACCATCAGTGGCATCTAAACCCCGAGCTACACAACATTGTCCTAATCCATGATTCTTTTCGCCTTCTCAGCCCGCCACCATCACGAAAGGGACCTGACAACCTGGACATCTACTAATAGCCCGACGATCAGTGTACGACTTACGTACGTAAAGGAGCAGCGCTGAAAAGAAACACAGAAACACCTACTAGGTATTCTTCTCTTCTTTAATCCTGGAGAACCAAGCGGTGGGCAATGTTCCACTTCGTTCTATCATCAATAACATTTAACTGATAGAGATGATTTGTCAAAATCTGTCCTTATAAAAACAAAGCATCAGAACCTGCAACCCGGGGCTACCACACCTGGTGGGAGAACTAACCCAGGCGATGAACCTATTCTGGTTTTTCTCACACGGCTTGGAGCTGCGGCGATCGCTCTGCGGGCCCGCGGACCGTATGTGGTCTCCACTCGTCTGTCTCCCCTGCGGCCAGAAAGAGAGAGAGGGGAGAATGAAATACAGTCACTGAATAAGAGAGACTGTAAGTATTAATCGTGAGCATTGGAGACAATAATCTGAATATCGTATTGTAAGTATTAATCGTGAGTATAGGAGACAATAATCTGAATATCGTATTGCAAGTATTAATCGTAAATACAAGGGAAGATAATCTGAATATCGCATTGTAAGTATTGATTGTAAATGTAGGGGAATATCTGCTGAATATCGTACTGTAAGTGATAATTGCAAGTATAGAGGATGATAATCTGCATATTGCATTGTGTTAATCGTAAGTACAGGGGAAGATTATCTGAATATCGTAAGTGTTAATTGTAAGTATAGGGATAGGGGAAGATAATCTGAATACTGTATTGTAAGAATTAATTGTAAATATCGGGGAAAATATTCTTGGTATCGAATTGTAACTAATAATCGTAAGTACCGGGCAAGATAATCTGAATTTTGTATTGTATCTCAAGTGTAAGGGAAAATAATCTGAATAACGTATTGTAAGTATTAATCGTAAGTATAGGGGAAGATAATCTAAATATCCTATTGTAATTGATTATCGAAAGTATCAGGAAAATAATCTGAATATCGTATCGTAAGCAATGTTGGTTCACTTTCCCTTTTCTATAGGTATTACTTTGGCTTTTGCTCCCGAGAGCTGGCTGCTTGTGTGCC
>JAYMFT010266232.1:0-10694 GCA_038088735.1 Panulirus argus
TATCTATCTATCTATCTATCTATCTATCTGTCTATCTATCTATCTGTCTATCTATCTATCTATCTATCTATCTATCTGTCTTATGCACTTATTATCATATTCAGTGAAGACAGTAAATTCTTAATCTTTCCTGCGTGGGGTAGAATTAATTCCAGCTTTTGATTTAGATGCAAAGAATGTTTCCTTTCATTACGATTAAATGTAGCAATATCAACGCTTCGTGATCGAATCCTTTCTGTCTGGAATAACACCTAGGACTCCAGTCCATCTCAAACATGTGTAATCTAGGTAATCATAAGTAATTTGTGTAATCAAAGGTAGTTTCTAGTGATTCCGGCAGTTGATTTAAAAAAAAAAGTAAGAATTTGACGATTCATTATTACACTTAACGGGGAAGAGAAGGATGAACACCTGGATTGACTGTGAGTCGGCTGCTCCAGTCCGAAACTCGAACCTGGGCCCCTGGGACTTACAGACAACCGAAGCTCTCCAGTAAATTACGGAAATAATACAACCGTGTGATTTATATAAATTCTAAAGAATAAAAAATAATGTTCGGCTCTAATTCCAGACTCTCCAGTACATTACCGAATTAAAACAACCATGTAATTCATATAAATTCTAAAGAATGAAAAATAATGTTCGGTTCTAATTCCAGATATACCATAATGTTTATCAAAACGCCTTGCTACTTCACCCTTTGCAGCTCTCAATATATATGAATTTACATACCGTGTATATGACTGGTTTTGCCCAAATACGCATCCATGAGACTGACATCCACCACCACTTAAAACATACATTAATTTCGCGTTAATTCATAATCTTCGTGCGCTTGATTCTGACACTACAGTTACGTCTACCGAAACCCAAAACAATTCAGTGAATCCTTCCATATAAATCAGCCCCACCAGCTCTTAGGGAAAACCACGAAATGAGTTAATATTTGATGCATGTAATCAAATTAGACACATCTGCATTATCCGGTAAAGTCCTTCCCGGAAAGCTGGATGTGATTCCGTTCCGGTAAAGACGACAAACGGTGCGTTAAGGATGGGTCCTGAAGGACTCTATTGCGTGTGGAGAGAGAGAGAGAGAGATAAAGAGAGAGAGTGTGTGTGTGTGTGTGTGTGTGTGAGAGAGAGAGAGAGAGAGAGAGAGAGAAGGGGGCAGGAGGCAGACACTACTATTATTAAAGTCTGAAGTACCATCTCCCCTCTCTAAGGTTCCCTCGGTCCCCTCCTCCTCCCTCCCTCCCCCCTCTCTCTCTTTCTCCCCACCCAGGGTGTGGGTAACGGGGACCCTACGCCGTCTACCCCTCTCCTCCGACCAGGGAGTATCTCCTTCTTTATGAGGTTAAATCTGGATCCATTTGGGAGGGAATTGGGACGTGTCAGTATAGCACAAATCCTTTCCTCCTGTGCCTCTCTTTTTCTCACTCATTCGTGAGGTATTCGCCGTGTGTCTTATTCATGAATGCGGTCTTACACCTGTGGGTACTCATTTACTGAGGTGTCTTTTTTTTTCTCTCTCTCTCATGAATGTCTGACTCATCTATGAGTTTATCCACAAGTCCCATTCATTCACGAGTGTTAGTTTTATTCCCATTGATGTCATACTTGGGTGTGATGGAAGGACGGACTCCCTGTCTTATGACTGGTGACTGGACGGATGTCTAAGACCATGACTGACCTGACTGGTGACTGGACGGATGTCTAGGACCACGACTGACTTGACTGGTGACTGGACGAGTCTCTGGGACTCTCGTTGGGCTGGTTGCATGTTGACGAGATGACTGTTTATAGCTTGGTGACTGAGTGAGTACCCTGGTGAATTGGTTGGGTAATTCAACCACTGACGTAGTAGTAGTAGTAGTGGTAGTGGTAGTAGTAATAGTAATAGTAGTAGTAGTAACTGTAGTAACAATAGTTGTAGTAGTTGTTGTTGTAGTTGTATTAATAGTAGTCGTAGTGCCAGTAGTAGTCATTTTAGTAACAGCAGTAGTAGTAATAGTTGTAGTACTAGTAGTAGTAGTAGTAGTAGAAGTAGTAGCAGTAGTAGTAGTAACAGACGTATTGTCGGCTAGTGTCCAAAGGTGTAGTAACCAGCACCTACCACCACAACCCCTGCCAACACAACCACTGCCAACATCATTACCATTCCCAACCATCGTGACTCCCTCCACCTGCTGCCACCATCGTCTACTACCACATCTACACTCGTCACCGCTCTCAGTCGTAACCACCAACCATTTTCACCACCTGCCCTCTCTACCACAGTCATAAATCCCTCCACCACCATTTCTTTTACCACCTCTACACCCACACACCCCATCTTCACCACCATCATCTCACTGCCACCTCCACCGCCACCACCAACACCGTTCTCCACCACCACCGCCATTCTCTCCACCACCAACACCATTCTCCACCACCAACATCATTCTCCATCACCAACATCATTTTTCACCATCACCACCATTCTCCACCACCACCACCACAATTCTCCACCACCAACATCATTCTCCACCACCACCACCATTCTCCCCCACCACAAACATTCTCCACCACCAACAGCAATTTCCACTGCCACCACCATTCTCCACCACCAATACTAATTTCCACCACCAGCACCTTTCTCCACCACCACCACTGCCGTTCTCCACTATCACCAACAGCATTCTCCACCACCACCACTACTATTCTCCAATGCCACCAACACCATTCTCCACCATCGCCATCCACATTCTCCACCACGAAACACCACCAAAACCCGTTGCAACAGGCGTTCCCTAGGAGAGCGGGTAGTCAACAAAGTCCTTGGAGTTTCACCAGCTTTCCCCATGCTTTCACTCTCCCACCTGAAGCTTTCCTCAAGCTTTTACTTTCTCATGACCTTGAGACGACATAACCGGGGCCCTTAGCGTCTCTCTCCCTCCGAGAGACCGTGTTCGGATCTCTCCAAAGATCTCTAAAAATGTCTCCCCTCAAAACTTATCCATAAGAAAAATACCCGTTTTCTATGAGCTGTTGAAGTAACGAATTTAGTATTATGCATTATTGCGATGTATTTTAAACAATGCCTGTCTAAATACCACCTTCTAAACGATCGTATCGCCTATTTTTGTAAGTAAAAACTCTAACAAGTCACTGAGGTAATTGCTCACCCTGAAACCTCCGCATTCTTTAAGAGAGAAATTCAGATCTTGTTTGAAATCGAGAGAGCGTTTGTCTTCCAGTCTCGGGTTCCGCCTCTCGAGCGTTGCCCTCGTCCGTGTACAAGGGCGAGTCCATTCACCAGCACCCGTGGGGGGGGGGAGAAATGGACTCTTTAATAGCGAATAAACAGCGAGGTAGAAAGAAAGAGACAGAGTGGATTCGCTGAAGTGGCGTGGCTGGAAGCGTAGCAGGGAAGGTGATGTCTTTCTTCCAATACCTCTCTGTAATTGCTTCCAGCACTTGTATGTAGGTACGTATGTATGCGTGAATGTATGCACGCATGCATGTCCATACGTATTCATGTATTTATGCATGTATGTTATCTATTTGTGCATGCATGTATGAATATGAAAACGTACGTACGTTCTTGTTCTGGATGCGGTGATGGCCTGGAGATTCCGCTCACGTCACAGAGCCCAGCGGAGTGCCACAGGGTTCCGTTCTGGGACCATTATTCTTATTTATCGATTTGATTGACTTGCCTGAAGGTACGGAGTCCTACCTGTAGATTCTTAGGGCCAGGACAACTGGGGAAATATATGTCTTGTTTTATGGAAGGTTTATAAAAAGTGCAGGGTAATCAGGAATAGTACGTGTTGGTGAAAACTGAGATTTTTTAAGGAATAAAAATCATGGAGGTCATTTGCTGGTGAACCGTAAATCTATTCTGTATTCCGGATCTGTAGAAATAGGAGACTGGAGACGGGAAAGTAATATATAAAGAATTGAACAGCACATCTACCACGTTGTGAGACTGGAAGAAGCAAAAAGTTACAGACATCAAAAACACATGTCATCAATTCATTTTATAAAAGGTAGATGGAGCCATGAAAGAGTGTGTACTGACAAAATAAAAAATAAAAGTTGTGCAAGCAAATATTTCGAATTCTTTGAAACAAATCAGTAATTCAGTATTGATACAAAGGTTTCAGATTGTTTGGAAAAAATGAGTAATTCATTATGCAAGCAAAGGTTTCAAATTGCTCGGAAAAAAAAAATGTTAGTTATTTAACATGCAAGAGACTGAATGTGCCAGCGTAGAGTTCAAATTGTTTAAGAAAAAGTTGATTTTATCATGCAGTAAGAAGAGTGAGGAAGAAAAGTGTTCAAATCATTTGCAAAAATGTTTGTAACTTAACACATGCGAGGTGGAAGTAACGAGCAGCAATTATTCCTTTAGTAATGCAGGTGCAGAAAATCAAAAACAAAAAACATATCAGTAATTTACCCTTTCATGAAAGCTAGAAGCACCGAGCAAAATGCGCGAATATTTTAATCAATTAGACACATGTTTCTTCAGTAATGAAGATGTGGTGGGTGGAAACGCGCGCACACACACCTTGAACCTCCGTCTCTGTGTGTGTGTGTGTGGGCGGGGACCATGAACTCACTCCACATGTTGACGTTACCTCCAGACTCGTATGCAGTGTTCTGGGAAGCCAGAAGTTTCTTAAGTTGCTTTACGATTACAATGAAAACGCAATTTCGCAACGCAGGCATCATAATCAGCATCTGAGAGGCGCCATAAACCCGCATTAGTACGTGAAAGTGTGTAAAAAAGAAAGTAATTAATTCATGGTTTATTGGATTCAGGTAGCCATTCGGATGAAAACTACAATTAAGGTATCACAGATATTACTGAGCAGGGAGGTCATGATGGCAATTACTGGTTAATTAATCATACAAGAGCTTGAGATTAAAGTGAGCTGGATTATTTTTCCACGCTTTGGATAAGCATATGGGAGATGACGCATTCAGATAGCCAGGGGTGGCAGATTTACAGGGATGTTTACAGAGTAAATGGTATGGTTTACACTTTATGAACTTCATTGAACATTAAGTGATGAATAGTTACAGTAATACAGTAGATGACATACCAAATAGCTCAACTAAAAGAAAACTGAGCTGCTCATTTGCATGGCTAACCACTTGTTCATAGATTGCTTATGAAGTTCACAATGGTAGGTGTAGGTTTGTTTTTATATCTCTCTGTACGAGCTCTGAATGGAACAGGTCAAATTGTGATGACGAACGGCAGTCATGCCGGAGGGGCGGAGGGGAGCGAGGAGGTCTCTGTGACGGGAGGCTTCAACAGTTCACTGCACAAACTGCCGCTTGAGCTGCCGGCGTTGGTCGAAGAGGGTGGACAGGTTCAGCGAGATGAGGGGTAGCCCTCTTGGTAGGTGGTGTATGAAGTTCCAAGGATGATTTTCCATGCCCTTTCTCCACGCTCGTTCTAGCTGGTTCCTCTGTGTAGCTGTTTGTGAGGAGGACCAGGCTTTGTGGAGGCGTAGGCAAGCTTGAGTAGAGTGAAGAGGGTACAGAAATTCTTGAGGTGGTGGGACGCCTTAGTGATTTCCGTCGACGGAGATGGTACAGAGGATATGAAGAAGATTTGATGACCATTCTAGCTTCAACCGTCGTCTAGTCTAGCGTGACACCAAGGAGTCTGAAGTCCCTGACTACCCCGGAGGATGTCAGGGACTAGTGTGATGATGTCAGGGGGAAGGATGATGTCTTGCGCCCAGGTTGATGTGCATCATCAACAGTCTTGGTGAGGTTGGCCGTAGTGTGTTCGTGTGTGTATGTGTGTGTATGTGTGTGCGAGAGAGATTAGTATTTATGTGTTACGGCGAGAACGTTTTACACGTGTTGGCTCGTCTCTTACCCTTATATATGTATGCATCGTGTCTTTAGTCCTATGAGTGTACACGCCCACGCACACAAACAGACGTACGCATACACACACACACACACACACACACACACTAGCCTAAGGCAGGTATCTATCTGTCGACCATTCCCTGGGAGACGATGAACACCTGAGTTGGGTGAGGGCCAGCTGCCGCACCCCAAGATTCGAACCGCGAGAGGGCCCATGTTAACGCATTATCTTGATGACTGTATCAGGTATGATACATCTGGAACCTGGTCATAGCTTGTGGTATTGTATCAAGTATAATGACACGGCCCACGTCGGATACATGAATATCAAGTCTTCTATAATCACAGTAGGACCATTTTCTATGAAAGAGTCCTTGTGTCACACACGAGCTCTTTCTTAAAGACTCCTGAAGCCCAAGGCTGCGCTACTTCCAGTTGTGGGGAGACGCAGACTCCTTTGAAGTGAGAAGTGATCTTTGACGAGACTGTGACTTTTCACTCGCGGGGTAACCTCGAGTATGGCGGAGCCCGGTAACACCTATTTCCACAGAGTGTCCCAATGGCTTCCAATATTCCCGTATTACTTCATTTTTCTTTTAGCGTTTTTTTATTTTCTGCAATCTTTTTTTATGCCTTCCCAAAATCCGTACGTCAAGTCTTCTTGCTTTTTTTTTTAAGAGGAGGAGGAGGAAGAGGAGGAAGAAGAAGAGGGAGAGGAAGAGGAGGAGGAGGAGGAGGAGGAGGAAAAGGAGGAGGAAGAAGAGGTGGAAGGAGGAAGATGCTGAAGAAGGTAAAGAAGAGGAGGAGGAGGATGAAGAGGAAGAAGAAGAGAAGGAGGAGGAGGAGGAGGAGGATGGAGAGAAGGAAGCGGCGTTTCCCTCCTGTAGCCACCAGATGCCACTACCCTCACCCAAGAGGGTCATACGTAACGTATCAGTAATGAAAAAAGTTCCCTCTGAAGTTTAGGCCGACCGTCGGGGGTATTTCAGAGCCTTTGTACACGTATTTTTCTCTTTTCTTCCTTCCTCATTCAGGAGGAAGGGAAGTTGTAGCCCACATAACCCAAAAGAACACAGCTGGGATCTTAATCAAACTCTTTTTCCCAACCCTTGCAATCCTAGATATTAGACCTTTTTATCTTTTATCATTTTTTTTTGTGGACATAAAAAATGTAGCATCACACCGTCATAGAAAACGCCCTTGTCATCACTGCTGTTTCGCAAACTTAAGAAAAAAAATATGCAGTTGAAAATTCAGGGATTTCTGGATTCACTTTCTTTTCTGATTACCTCCTTTCTCTCCTTTCTCTCTCTTTTTTCTGAGTTGGGGAGCTTTACGTTAATTCATGGGGGAGTAGTGGGGTAGTTCATGTGTATTCTGTGCAGCAGTTTATGGGGTAACCTGTACAGCAATTCATGGGAAACTGTACAGTAGTTCGTGGGGTTACTGTGCAGCAGTTTATGGGGGAAAGTTGTACAGCTGGACTGTTTATGAGGGAAGGTGTACCGCAGTTTATGGGAGGATTTACAAAATAGTTCATAGGGATTTATATAAACTGTTTATGCGGCGGAGGGGTGTACAATAGTTCCTGTAAACCTTAACACTTGTTCAGTATGGAAAAATCTGTCTACAACAGTTCACGGAGAATTTGGTATGTGGTCAACTGGAGTGAAATTTTTATTCTGTAAGTTTTTTTTTTCTACAAGAAAATAAAAATCTTCAAAAACTGAGATTTTAAAAACCAATTGTACTACGCAATCTGCCTCTCCATCACTGTTCATGAGTTTTGGACAGATCCTAAATTACTCTATTTTGTTTTTTTATCACAAATGTGAATTTTGTTTCCAGGTGAGTTGGCAATACGAGTTTTGCATTTTATTTTCATGGTCCATTGACTCTCCCATTTGACTTATAGCACTGCACGTTGAAATTCGACACGAATACCACCAATGCAGGTGAGAGGAAAAAAAAATGTAAGTCGAATTTATACTCTGCCAGCGAAAACTGTTTGTACTGAAACAGAGGCAATGGTTCTTTTCTTAGCTCACACACACACACACACACACACACATTCAGGCATGAATAAAAGGCGAGACTCAACTCGATGGTTAGATTATAATCTTTTACGGAAAGGGAAATATGTGCGCATGTTAGAGGAGCCTTCTCGAAATGGCTTGGGGTCACCAGCGGCGTGCCACAGGGCTCAAACCTGGGACCATTGCTGTACCTGACTTGTGTAAATAATTTGCCATATGGACTGAAGTCGTGCTTGAATATGTTTGCAGATGATGCCAAAGTGTCGTGAGGGAAGCAAAGAATACCGAGGATTACATTAGGTCACAAGAGGACCTAGCCAGTGTCCGAACATGGTTTATAACTCACGGTTCATGAACTTCAACCCCCGAGTAAATGTAAAGCAATGAGGTTGGTGCAGGGAGAAAGAGAGCGACGTTATGATTATCACTCTATCAGGAGATAAGCTGCTGGAATATACATGTGTGACGGGGACTTGGGAGTCGACATTGCACCTAGGCTTGTCTCCGGAGTCCCACCTCAAGGGAACTGTAAAGGAGGCGAAGTGTTTGCTGGCAAATACTAGAATCATTATAAGTGTGTGGATAAGGATATATTAAGACAAACGTTCACTGCAAACTAATATATGCTCCTCAGATTTGACTACAATATTTAGCGAGAAACACATAAAACAATACATTAGAGAAGGTCCAGAAGAAAAGAGAACTGGTAACAGAATTAGGACAACTGAGTTACAGTGAAAAGTTAGAGGTCATAGATTTGCCCACTCTGGAAGAGAGAAGAGGGACGGTCGTCTTGACCAAAACTATTGAGATCTTTAAGCAGTTGGATGATGTCGGTAGTGAACATTTGTTCGATAGATTCTCGAACAGACCAACCAATGACCATAACATGAAATCAAAGAAGAAACTTCTTGGAAAAGCTGTAGAAAATCATAACTTTTGACAAGTGTGTCAGATGAATGGACTAGCTGAACGAGATGAAATTGTGAATGTTAACAATGTACAAAATTCATATAATTGTATGAGACAGTAGAGGAAGTTCAAGAGAAGGGGGCCAAGGAGTATGGAACTCCCTCCACCTACTGTATAAAAAGATAATGATAAATAGATAATTACACACTTGTACATGAGAATTCATTTACCAATTTACATAGTCTGCTGATATCTGGATTATCTATTTCTAAATCACACACACACACACACACACACACACACACACCCTGCCAACTCAGCTTGTAATGAAATTCCTACGGTGATAAAAGACGAGTCATTAACGTAATTCATAATCATTCTAAAGCGCTTAGCTGGGCAGTTGGCCAGCAGTACTGTGGGACACAAAAGCCCATTTAGAAAATTTATTAAAGTCAGTGTAACCATTGCTGACCTAGCAGGTATATAACAGATATATAACAGGTTCTTTGCTTGATTCTATATTTTAGCTTCCAGCTATTGTCTTTAGCTTTCCGCAAGCTATGAATCTTTTTATCTTTTAGCTGTTTCATGGCCACCTCATATGGACCAGTTGATTTCCCCATAGACTCATTACCAAGACCACGTTCAGGTATAATGAAAGAGAGTTTGAAAGGTCATTTGCATAGTTCGACAATAACAAAACTCCCGGTATAAATGGGCTGTCATGTGTGTGTGTGTGTGTGTGTATGTGTGTGTGTGTGTGTGTGTGTGGGTGGGTAGGTGTGTGATCTACTAGATGTCTTGTTTACAATGTAGATGAGGTAGAGGTAGAGATGAGGGAGACCGGAGGAGCATCATGAACTGAATTCATAAAGGATGAGGCAATCCCTCACATCCCACACGTCCGCGTCAGGATCCGGCCACACACACACACACACACACACACACACACACACACACAGAGTCCCTCTTAATCAAATCTATTTGAACTGAATACCGGAGAACCACATTTTTCCGAAAGAATTCCTAATAACTAAATATATCCAACAAGAATCCCAGACAACCGAATTTATCCGAACGGAATTCCTAAAAACCGAATTCATCCGAAAAGAATTCCAGATAAGATCATTTATCCGAACAAATTTCCAAATATCCGATATCAATCCGAACGGAAAATATTACTTAGATCTGTAAACACATTCACCCTCAGACCAACAGTCGCTTCGTTTATATTTCACTCCACGTCTCATTCCCAGCGGCAACGTATCGTATTTCGAGTTTAATATGCGCCGCGCCCTCTCGTTCGAATCCCACGGCACGTAGGACTTCAGGCAAATAGTTCGCCAGGTGCATTAACCGCGGTGAATGACTCTGTCGGTACGACTGTGTAACTTTACACATCGGAGCACACGTCTTCCACTACCGTGCTATAGCCCAAACCTTCCTCCCTTCCCTAAGTCCACTGTTCGTACCATGACCAGCTTCCATCTCTCTCTCTCTCTCTCTCTCTCTCTCTCTCTCTTCGTCCGTGTTAGCATAAATGCCGTCTTAGACTGTACCCTTCCGATTGCTTAACTCTCCTGCACTTCCGATGTTTGCTGTAACAATAGAGCGAAGAAAAAGAAAGCTAGCTCGAGGAGTTTGAGCGAAGAGTATGGAGCACTGGTTCCCAACAGGTGGGCCACAGTGAATTTCTTGGGTGGGCTGTGATGTGAGTGTTGGCATAGGCTCAATATATGATCACGTCTGAATGACCGTGATAATTGATGATTCTCCATGACATTTTTGCATAGTTACATGGCCATTATATATATATATATATATATATATATATATATATATATATATATATATATATATATAT
>JAYMFT010266243.1:0-10694 GCA_038088735.1 Panulirus argus
TTTACATTTGTAAAATATAAAATTTGATTTCTCTTTCATATCTCAATATATATGTGAAACTGTAGAATTCCAATTATGAAATAAAATTTAAAGTTTGTATAATAGGATCAATGATAATTTTGAAACACTTCCATAGGACTGGTAATACCTTGTCTTGAACCATATTATATATATATATATATATATATATATATATATATATATATATATATATATGCTAATAGCCACCTTTGGAAAATCATTCACATAGACCCGAGCGCTTTCGTGAATGCATTCGCCTCGTTAGGGAAAACATCTACGAAATCGCTCGGATCTTCGTGTTTAGCTTCGATATGGCTGACAGCGTACTCCTGAATCACTTGTCATCACCTTTCTATTTATATAACTATCGATATATCTGTCTATCTATCTATATATATATATATCTATATCACCAAAATACACATATACACAATCTCCCTTAGGCAAGAGAGTAGAGGCCCAAGCGGTTTCATGGTCAATATTTGCCTGGTTCCCCACGAGGAAGCCTCTCTCACATTGGCAACGTTCTCGAGGGTTTGGTGAAGCACTCGGTTCTGGTTCACGGCGGGAGTCCAGGTGTCTGTGGAGGGTGTGTGTGTGTGTCGAGCACCACCATCTGCTACAACAACAGCAGCAGTAGAAGGTTACAGCAAAGGGAGAAAAGTTATGGAGAAGAAGGAGAAGAAATCGTGATTGCGGCCATCATCACCACCAAGGACCGGAGCCGTGGAGCTGGCGATCTCCGTAACGGTGTGTGTGTGTGATTGGCCACTAGACGCCAAGACGGACGGACGGACGCCCACACATCTGCCTAAAACCCACACACACGTACTACTTACACAGCTACTCATATTAACATTCTTTATCCCTCCTACGAGAACTGTGGCAAGGATTCTTGATAAGGCACAGGATATGAGAGAGTGGAGGGCTCTACATATTGAGAGAGCGTTGAGCAGTGTGTATTTTGGAGCAAGAATGTAATCAGATTGGAACATAAATCTCGAACAATTTGTCTGTGAATTTCACGCCAGAAGAACTACCCTTTACTTAGTCATTGAAGGAAGGACTGACTATGAATATATAGATATATAACTAAGTTACGCAACTGATGACTGTAAACAAATTATTCAACACGGTACCAAGGAGGTATGATAATGCATTATGTTGCTATAAATGTACTGAGGCGTAAGCTTTACTCGTGGCCCTCCATATATTTCTTTCGAGTGTCCAGAGCCTAAGAAAAGAAGCGTTTAGAGATGTGAGGAAGTGGTGGTGGTGTTGTGATGAGGAAGCGGCCACCAAGATGTTTGGAAGTGGGCTGGTGGTGGTGGTGTTGAGATGAGGAAGCGGCCACTAGGATGTGAGGAAGTGTAGTGGTGGTGATGGTGCTGGGAACCACGAGATGAGGAAGCGGTCGCCCAAACGGTGAAAGTCAGGCGGTGGTAACAATCCGAGACCCACCACCACCAGCATATTTATAGCAGGTGCAGCAGACACTCGCGCCGCACGTCACCAACCATTACCGCTTCCCTGGGAAGGCCTCTCCGCTCCCCCCACCATACGCCATCTTACCAGAGACTCACTTGCCAGAACTTATTGGTGGGTGAACCATTACCCAGCTTTAAGCAAACTCTGTTGTCATCAATCTTAAAAGATAACTCGACTAATGCATTTTCAGTATGGTTAATCAAACAAATCTAAACTTTAAATAGTAATGAAAAACTATTCAATAAAGCCAAAATATCTGTTTGTTCTAAAGTGTTTCTTTTGTTTTATATTCGGAATATATCAATCAAAACAAAAGCCCGTCCTGAGATACGCGCGCGCCACACCTCCAGTCCTCAACCCCGGCAACAGCGGTAGTCAGGAGCCAAGATTTGGCAGAGACGGAAGCAGGGCCCGTAGTGCGGATGCTCAGGCCGGCTCCGTCTTCGATTGTGAACAAAGGATTTATAAACCAACTTCCCCAGTCGCGAATAGCGTCCAACATGGCTTAACAGTGCTACTGATCACGAGGTGGGATCGAGATGCAGTTACTGGAAGCACCTGTAATTCCACCTCCCTAAACTTCGTTCAGGGTTGAGGTGACTACTGACATCTTGAAGTCTTCAACTAAACCTTTATCTCGTCAGTCATGCTCTGATCTCACACTTGCACTGATGCCTGACGCATTAGGGACAGAGTGTATCGGGCCATGAAACACTTCCCCTCTCCTGAATCTATATTACTCTGCCTTCGTTTCTTCTCGGACAGATTGCAAAGCTGCTCTTTTCAGACCCAAACACATCTTCGTATAAAGAAAGTGTGTTGACTTGT
Source organism: Panulirus argus (assembly GCA_038088735.1). Lineage (NCBI taxonomy): Eukaryota > Metazoa > Arthropoda > Malacostraca > Decapoda > Palinuridae > Panulirus > Panulirus argus. The sequence continues at coordinate 2,338 of JAYMFT010266243.1, forward strand.
CTTCTCCTTATGGTATATCCTTCTCGCCCCTTAACAAAAAGGACTTCCAATAACTTGTAATACAAAATCTTAATCCCTTTCTTTTTCCTTTGACTTTACGTTGAATGATTTCCACATCTAGTCTTCCCCTGCCCATATTCCTCCCACTGAATTTATTTTCCTTACGGAAGGTCTTTCGAGTACTCTCCCAGCTAAAAGTGGGCAATGCGTGATCGGACTGGCATTAATCCTTGTGTAGGACCTACTAAAGGATACCTCCAATCCTTGGCTGTTGATTTCGTCTGTTACATAAACTTAAATTTCCCATCTTTTAGAAAGAATGCATTGGGGCAACCCAGTCCTAAACTGTCGCCCTATCACTCTCACTTCCTCTGTCCCCAGAGTCTTTGAAACTTTCCTCAGCACTCACTCTCTCAAACACTTAGAATCCCGTCCCCTTCTCTCTGATCATCAATATGGCTTTTGCCATCCAGTTTCAACTGGTGACCTTTTTTTCCTACGTGACTCACCTCTGGTACTCCTCTTTCAGGGTTGCTGGTAATGTTTTGTCGTGATCTTTCTACATCTCCAACGTATAAGGCAGGGTGTGGCATAGGTCTTTTGCTTCTTAAAACTTTATTCCTTTGGCTTTTCTGCTTCTCTTTGTACAGCTTCCTATCTAGTCGGTCCAATGCGGCAGTCGCTGCTGGAGCAACTCATTCCTCTTATCCTATCAACAGCGGTGTTCCTCAGGGTTCCCTCTCATCGCCTACTTTGTTTTTTCTCTCTCTATAAATGATCTTTCCTCAGAATTTAACCGTTTTCACCCCTACATCAATGATGCCACACTAAATTACTTCAGCTGAATTTCCTTCCTCTCCATTATCCAATTCTCGTTCCTCTTCTCTCACTGAACACATTTCCTCTCGTAATCCCGACCCGTGCGGCATCTCAGAGTGAGGAAACGGTAACCTGGTTAAAAATCAATAGTGCAAAAAAAAAAACATAAGTAATCTCTACCTATATTTCTCTCTAAGTCTCGCTCTGTTCCAGCTGCTCGGTTTCGAAACCACAATTCAACCGTGTGATGACATAATGATGGGTATGACCATATCCTCCACTCAGAGCATGAAACCCCACACGGTGCACATTACAAACTCTACTTCTCAAAAACTTGGTGGCGTTGTATAGGGGCCCTTATAATCATCATCATTATTATCAACATTATTGCTACTATCATTATCATCACCATCATTATTAGTGGTGGTAGCAACACCAGCGACAATAGCAGCAGTAGTAGTAGTAGTAATAGTAGTAGTAGCGATAGTAGTACCTTTCATGAGCACTTATTCCATGTCTACTGGGGTATCAAATACTAGTTCCGTATCTGGGTTGGCTCCTCCTCCGCCTCTCTCCCAGCCAGGGTGGAATCAACAGCACTCTGATTCATTACCTCTCCCGCCCTCTCATCAACCATCGCTCTCCGTCCACCGTGATGCTCCTGTTCTCCCAGTGGTCTTGTTCAGATGGTGATGGGAAACTATAGTGTGTACAGATGTCTCGGTAGTTTTAAATCCTGGACGCCTAGCTCAGGGTCGATGCGTAATCCCACAACGTTTGACACAAGAAATCCATCATGATTTAGCGGACCGCTGACATCAGAGAGCAACGTCTAGGAGATGCAAAACACGTCTGGACGCTTGCCAAAAGCTAACTCAGCTTCAGAACACGAGCTGAGAGTGAGTAATATGAGTAATCTCACCAAGGGAGATCAATAATCGACATTAATCAGCACTGCTTGTTATGAGAGACAGTTGCATTCAGGGCAACAGTGCGAAGTGGAGGCGTAACTCACACCCCATCTACGAACTTCTTTCTGCTCAGGACTGACACGGCGAGTGTCGTCACCAGCCCTGACGTCAAGTGAGGAAAAGTAACTAAAGTACTGGGTACAGTTACACAGCCTCAGGACCTCTTTTCAGGGCCTCCTGCAGCTTCAAGGCTGTACTCTTCCCAGGAGCAGGAAAATTTATGGACTCCTCTGGAGTGAGAATGTCCTCACCTCAGCGAGACTGTACTCTGTGGTCACATTGATAACGAACGGTGACGTCTCCCCCCCCTAGCGGTGTAATCACTGGCATGTGAATATATAGGAACACCTACGGATGTCAGCACGAATGAATATTTCGGCTCAAATTAACAAACCTGGAGGGCTTCAGTTTCAAGACATGCGTCGAGACAATGATACCGGTACACACAGGCCATCTGGGTGTGCCTTCAAACGTAAGGTAAGGAGCCAAGGCATAAGAAATCTTAGTCTGGTCTCAGTCTAACTCGATTTACGAAGCTGACAGCATGAGTAATCTTACCTAGAAACGAACGATCAGATGGAAAAAGACTCATAAGTACGTATAGGATGTACTACATAAACAAGGCCAAAATTCATCATTTGATTCCCGGGCCTTAGATTCAGAGTTATTCTTGGTCTAGCACAACTTGTGACCTGGAGGTTGAGTATGACAGATCCTGGAGCCGCTAATATACAGACGTATGGGGCAAGAGAACAGTACTTCCCACCACTGTTTAAATGAAAGGGGAGGACCACTGTTGTGTTTATGGAGCGACAGTTATTTGGCCCACAACTTTATTCGTCTCTCAGAGTCATTTCTAATGTATTTAAGATTCATCCGTAAAAATAAAATCCTCGATATTCTATCATTTCATAAAAGACGCGGGACATCTGTCATTTCACTACAAAACAGATACGCATGTCACACTACGAACATCAGGCCTTTACGTCTTGCCTCAGCACACCAACCCATCCGTAACAATCCTGAGGGCGGCCACACTGCCTCCCACCCTCCCACCTTGCCTTAATAACGCCTCCTCCTCCTCCTCCTCCTTCTACTCCTGACGCAAGACCTGGCCCACCCCTCGCTCTGATGGCACTACCGGGGCCTCAGGTAATCACCTAGAAACAACGGCTATTACAACAGTTCATACTAACAGACGTGACGTAACGTCTTAATGGGTGTGTCCACTGGTGGTACGTCACCAGTCCAAGCTGGTACGAGTAACAGGTCACCAGTCCAAGCTGGTACCAGTGGTAGGTCACCAGTCCAAGCCGGGCACCAGTCTAGACCAGCTCATCACTAGCCTGCCACCACCAGCTCTGGAGATACCATGTGTCCTTACCAACAGACCCACCTCACGTCTGGAGGCCCTCTGACCACCCGATGGGCGTCGCGTCCCACAGATGCTGCTCGACAACCACAGCAAAGCAAAGACACACACACACACACACACACAAACACAGAGTCCTACACCTACCATTCTGAACTTTACAAAAAATCGACGAACAAGTGCATAACTATGCAAGTGAACAGCTCAGTCTTCTGTTAGTTAGGCTATGTGGTACGTCTACAACTGCATTACTGTAACTATTCACCACAACGTTCAAGAAAGTGCATAATATATAAACCATATTACGTACTCAGACATCCCCGTATACCTGCCATCCTGGCTATCTACATGTACCTCACCCATGTGCTTATCCAAAGTGTGGGAATATCCAGCTCACCCTCAGCTTAAGCTCCTGTATGATTTGTTAACTAGTCACTATCATGGCCTCCCGGTTCTGTAATATTTGTAATGCCTCAACTGCGTGTGTATCTTCAGCCGACTGCCTGCCTGGACCCAATAAATAACAATGTATCTTTTTGTTACACACAAGAAAAACAAGCAAGGCAGCAACGACGTCACGTTAAAAATCTCGAGAGGAAACCCAACCACAACAGATGAGGTTTGTTATCTCTTGGTTAACCGCACATCTCTGGCTGCTGTTGTACTCTCATCTGCCTCCCTTTATTCTCTTATATATATATATATATATATATATATATATATATATATATATATATCTATGAAGCAATAAATAGTAATGTCACTATTATCAATTCTACAATAGTGGGTTTTTGTGGAATATATATATATATATATATATATATATATATATATATATATATATATTCTTTTTTTAAGCGCCAGGAACAGACGAAGAATGGCTACAACCACCCACATCCAGTCTCTAGCTGTCACGTGTAATGCACTGAAACCACAGTTCCCTATCCACACATCCAGGCCCCACAGACCTTCCCATGGTTTACTCTAGACGCTTCAAATGCACTGGTTCAGTCCAATGACAGAACGTCGACCCTTATATACCACATCGTTTCAATTCACTCTTATCCCGTGCACGCCTTCACCCACTATGTATATACATATAAGCCTTTCTGACTTAGGATCTGTTTCTGTAAGACCCTCTCAAAGCTCAGGAAGCCGGCCACGTCCACTGGGACCCACCACAGATCAAGAAATGCGGTGGTGGTGGTGCTGGTCGTGGTGTGTGTGAGTGTGTGTGTGTGTGTGTGTGTTGTGAGTAAAAATGAGGCATATTTGTATTATTCAAAATATCTGTATGAAAAGGAGGACAAAGACTTAAAGAACTCTGATGCGGTTAACGCCTAGTTAACCAAGGTTTACAGGAGATGGCATGTGAGACCTTTCCTGATGTCCACATCCTCCCGCACAACGTGAGGAGTGTACAAAATATCCCGGCGCTTGTCCGTTAAGTCCAGGAATCACCAGCAAGCGAATAAAATATGATGGACCACGAGCGCAATTCAGTGATTTGCAAATTCGTCAGCTGAGTTTAAACGTCCTCCCCCCCCTCCTTGACCCCTTGAATATGACGATGTAACCCCCTTGGACACAAGAGCAAGACCCTCAGGTATGATAAAGTGTGGCGTATGTCCTGACCCGGAGATAAATCAATATCCGCAATTTAGGCAACATCAGCGAATAGCCTGCCCAAAAATAATACATAACATTTTCGTCAATAACAGACCAAGAACAAACCAGTCATAAAGATATTCAAGTATGGGAAGCTATTTATTTGTCAGGAGACGAAAATACAAACACGACGGAAGAACTGCTCAAGGAGATGATGAACAGACAAACGAACAGGCAAAAAGCCCTTATCTTCTACATCTGATAGCATATATTTACATTCATATACCATAAAAAGGTGGTTCTGTCCTGTCTGTAGATACGCCAAGGAACTTGGGTGGACAGAAATTGCTGGCTGCTGGGCCGATATGTTTTCAGGGAAAATATGCAATTTCATATACTACTGAAATCTAATTCTGTCCCACTTCAGTAAAACGAAGTACATTAAAAAGCAGTGAGTGAGATGGGGGAGCGTGCAACGTTACACATATATTCATCACTGGCAGTACGATTCTCGCTCTATGTTTAAGATTTCTGCAGTATCCTTGAAATAAAATACATATCAGCGTCCTTGAATCAAGATGATACAGCCAAGCATTTTATTCATCAGAAAAGAGAAACACAAAGTGTAACTTCCCGCCTTTTATGTTTGTTCCAGTTCAAAACACTAAAGAAAACGAAATTGTTTCATCCGACAATCTCAGAAAACGTATACGAGTACACGCTCAACTAAAGTAAATCTGTTGTGTCCCACCCCGCTGTTACAGTTCTCAAAAGCTGACCTATAATTACTCATGCAAACATTATACATGATATACATCACAGGTGAATATTAAGTAACATGGAGGAATGATGAGGATTCTTTAAAATGCCTGCTCTGACGTCTACTTCACGGATAACAACACAAAATCTCGCACTTACCGTGTTGGCCTCATGGTACATTTGCAGATGACGCGAGGACCGAGTCTGCTGCTCATGGGTCAGCAAAATCCCTAGGACCGAGTCCACCGTCTCGACGAGCTCTCGACACTCAGTGAACCATGATCTGTCGGGACAAGAACGAACAACTCCTTCAACACCATCAATGATTGTTACCTCACTGCACCAGCTAGGAGTATATCAATCGAGACGCATTTACTACAAAAACAAAGGGGGAAATCGGAGGCACACCTGCTTTACTCACCTAACTAAAACATTGGTATGAAGTCTTTGGCAGCAGCTTTCCATCTCCCGTAAGGCAGACTTGGCACTAGAGACACAACGCCGGAGCTCCTCCAAGTCCGTGGTAGATGTGGCGGACGAGGGGGACAAGTGTGGCGGAGGAGACGCGGAGGAACTGATTAGCATCTTTGGCGACGACGGTGACGGTGATGATGATGATGGTGGTGGTGGTGATGACGGGAGCTGTGGTGGCGATGACTGTGATGAGGCAGGTACGGCAGGCGGTGGCGGATGGGGGTCGACGACGCACCCCTCAACGTGTGACGTGCACGATCTCACTGAATCGAGGAGGACCTCCCGAAGCTGCGGGAGGAAGGTCCGGGTTCACCAGTTAATGACATGCTGTCCTTTTTGTGATGAGGTGCTTTATGAAAGTGGAGACAATCACACTGTCCACGTGGTGCGTGGGAAGGAAAACATACAATATAAGGCTATCCTAAGGAGCCAAGATGCCACCGTAGTAACATCATTAAGGTAAGAGTGAGACATTAGGTTGTCACCTAACTCATCTACGCTCTTCTGAAACTACACAAAGGAATACGTGAGAATCCAAACAGCTGCAGACTACTGGGTCATTTTTCGGGGCTATTTGTGATAGTAGAAGAGATCTGATACACAGAGGTTAGTGTCTGAGAAGTAAAAAAGCAAAAGGTGACTTAAACATCTGTCCACTTTATATCTACGGAGGCGCAAGTATTGTCAGTCGTCAACTCGAAGCGAAGTATTCATCAAAACTAATTTTAGACTTATCTACGGTGGTGTTTTTAAGTGCTCTTATTGATATGTGTAAACAATCCTGCTGAAGGAAACGTTTTGCGCTTCATTCAAAGCAAACTGTTTGCTCATGAGTTTGAATCCATTATCACGAGTGAACTTTGACTGATTTAGCCTTATTTAGATGCTTAAATTGTCCTACATACGGATTTTTAGCACTGCTTCCTTACCTCTAGGTCACTGGGGATTCTTACACCTAAGTCTTTTTCCTCAGTTACGTTTTGTAGGTCAACAGAATTTACAGTGTAGCTTGCCTCCTTACTCTTAACACCAATCTGTAACACTCTTAAACCTGTCGATATCAACATCTGCTTGCTTCCTGTGAGACCAGTCTATCAGTTTGTCTTGAGAAAGACTAAGTATGACACACACACACAAAAAAAGATATTACTCACCTCCCAGAATGTGAGCCAAGCTTGGTGGTCAAGCTCCAGCGTTCCCCCGAACTGTGGGCTTAGCTGGTCGCGTGACACTCTCCGGTGGAGGTCATCTTGGCTGAGGACCTCGGCCTGTAAAGAAACAGAATAAACTGAAAATAAAAGCACACAAAGTTCTCCCCGAGCATTCCTAACACAATAAGTGGCGTTTTTGCATCCAAGTGAACCAGTCAAGCCAGCGTCATTGTGGACACGTTCTGAACCTCATCTGCACATAAATTTTACAGTGTATTAGGGAATGATCTGACGAAGGTGAGCAGTGTGTGGTATGCAGGGCCAGATGTCCCGCCTCCTTAGCACGGAGGATCCAAGACAGAAATCTTATCAGGATAATTCAGTCATATATTCAAAAGGTCGACGACAAATTTTGGACCCTAAGACGTCTGCCGAAATTTGCCGGACGACACTTCGACTAGAGGAAAGACTGACCCGCTGTCTCACACAGACATAATGGCATACGTGAAAAAGAACTCAGAAGTGAGGCGACTTTTGCACAGGGAAAAGATGGTCGACAAAAAGAGATGGGAATAATAAAATAATGATTTACTTGGGTGCTCAGTCCACGACAATGTGATGGACCAGAATATTAGGTACAATGTATATCTCTGAAAAAAATAAAAACCACAGTAGCAAACTGGAGGCCTTATGGTCATATATTTTCCGTGTGAACTCCTTCACATGTTATAATTTATTCCAAAAATTATATTCAAATCACCGTAGAAGTTTTCAAGAGTCACTGACATAATTCTTTAGTACTTGCTCTTCCTTGTAGACACATCAAAGGTCTTCCCATAAGCAGCGAAACTAAGGGCCGTTTACTGATATTTCTACCAAGACACCAAAGTTCAAGGGGAAAATCTATATATATATATATAACACTGAATCATTAAGTGACACTGATGTCAAAACACTAAATAACTGAAGACAAGTGTGACAACGTAGATCACCGACTGCTAGTGATACCAAGACACCGGAATTCCCCTCAAGGCAAGGGCGACCAGCGACCAGGTAGGTCACCGAGTGCAAGCGGTGCCACAACGCAGAACTCTACACAGGAGCAGACCAGCACTACTCACACTTGTGCTCCACTCCAACTGCCAGTCTAGCCTGTAATGCCAAGGGCTCCGTCCAACGCATTTGAGGCACAAAGTGGAGAAC
>JAYMFT010266254.1:0-10694 GCA_038088735.1 Panulirus argus
TATATATATATATATATATATATATCTATATATATATTCGAGAATACTGTCTTTCTCTCTTTATACAATGTGTCCGCTTTTAAAAGACGGATTTTTTGTTGCAGTGTAACTTTTCTCTCCCTCGAAATATTTCTTCCACCGGCACGCTCTGCCTGTCAGTTCTAGACTCTTGAGCACGACGGTACGGCCTTGAAGCACGACGGTACGACCCACAGGTACGACGGTACGACCCGGAAGCACGACGGTACCCTGGGTACGACAATACGATCCTTTTAAGTACGATTTCGTGACCCCCAGATAGCAGCAGGGGAGGTTACCGTGCCTTGAACACGCAGCAATGGAGAAGACCAGTCCTTATAACTCCCCATATTTAGACTGATAGATCCGTGGATGTCTAGTTCCATGCATCCTCGTGTTAGATGCTTGGTGGGATGCGTAAGCACTCTGGGAAGCCTGAGAGAGAGAGAGAGAGAGAGAGAGAGAGAGAGAGAGAGAGAGAGAGAGACATAAAAGAGATTACGACACCCAGGGCATAATTGTGACCAGATAGAATAACGACAGGGGCAAGGGACCACCTCCAGCGCACAACCTCCCTGACGAATCTTTAATCCTGGCGAACACGACTTTGTGGCTCAGCTCCCTCCCCCCCCCCAGGCCTCCCTCCATCCCCTCCCCCCTCACCTCCTCCCCACCGCTGAGGACAACTGACTTTTATGCCCAAAAGCGCCGTAAACTCCCCTCCTGACTGGGCCGTAGGGGCCTCTAAAAGGCGTCTGGAGCGGGGAGGGGTTGGGGGGGAGGACCACTCGGCAGGCTGCTCTCCTACACTGACTTCAGTAAAACCCTGTACACCAGACAGCTCTTTATATACATGTCCTCGGCAGCGTTCCCGTCCGTCCACTTGGACCCCCATTTCTCTTAAGCCTCTTCTTGCCACAAGTCATCAACCCCCATCACTCGTGTGGTTAACGAGGGGGTAGAAACAGGACGAAAAAAGAAGAAGAAGAAGAAAAAAGATACCACATAGATACAATCCAAGCGTGAAGGAACTTGAACGTATACTTGATGGACGAGAAATGATGGCAGATGTAAGTTAGCTTTTTCAAAGGAGAGAGAGAGAGAGAGAGAGAGAGAGAGAGAAAGGAAGATTGAGAACAAAGTTACGATGGACATTACGAGAAAATCTTGATGCTACTCAACAGAATAATTCTCTTCTCGTATGATGACTCAGGGAACTGCAGTATAAAACCAGGTCGTCAGTGACGACACGCAGATAACCTCATCGATGACGTAGATTACCTCAGCGATAACCCACATGACCTCACTGATGACGTGAATAAGAGAATACGCACACAGGATGAGTCAGGAGACTCACTGAACAGAGATTCATTTTCCATGAAGTTCCTGTAGAAATGTGAAAACGTAAACTGTAGATATACTCTACTGAACTCCTAAAGCTTTGACTGTCGTTCTTCAAGAGCAAACTGTGTCTTGTTGACTGTCATTGTGACAGTCTTCGGTCTCAGGTACACCTTCCAGACCAAATAGCCAAGTGGTACTGCCTGGCTAGGGAACAGAACCCTGGTCCTCGAGTTCTCGAGTCAAAGCCGAATCATCGTGCCAATGGCTGCCCAGCAAGAAGTGATTTGATTTTAGTGTCTTCCAGGATCTAGACCGACGCAAAGCCTTCAGCGTAGACACTGAGAGAGAAAGAGAGAGAGAGGCGGTGGTAGACTACCGTGTGGTGCTCCCAACACAGCCACGGCTGCCACTCACTGTGTAAAAAATTACCCACCTGAAAAACTCGGTCTCTTCTAACTACGCTTGGTGGTTGACGCGTCTGACAGCGAGTGGAAAAGCCCACAGGTCTCTCTCCCTGGACGGGGAAATTACAGACAAAAAGAAAAAAGGAAGAAAGAACCAACTTGCTACATTAACTTGTTACAGGACTCGCTCAAAACTACGAGTTCTGGGAGGCAATTACAGACTCGTGTGCAGTACAGAGGGTTTAGGGCTTTGTCAGTAGCATTCCCAACGGCTGAGCTTGTGAGCTGATGCATACTGCACGTCCTCAGTGAAGAGGGAGTGCGAGGGAGTGGCTGGTGCTGCTGGTCGTCCCCGCCCCACACGACACACACACGCCCTCTCCTCAACAACCCGAGGAAATACAGACGTAAGAAAGAAAGTCGCTGACGTGAATATAAACAAGGGTTAAAAACAGCGGTCTTGATTATTTTAAAACAAGACGAGGAGGGAGGAAGAGAGAAACTCTCACATTCATGTGAAACATTTGCGCAAGGAGAGAGCGCTGGATCCAGGAAGTGCTCTGATTGGAAATAACGGAACGCAAAAGGTAGATAAAGAGTTGCCTTGGAAATTGCTCCGGTGAAGATAATTAGTCATATTCCTTTTGCCTGTGCAAATTTACGAGGGTTCTTTCTTGGGTGCAGTAAAAAAAAAAAAAAGAGCACTGGAGACCCTCTCGACTCCCAGAAATGAAACAAATTCACTTCAGGACGAGGAGATCAGGTGAAAAGCTTCGGATGTACAATCGTAAATCACTTGCGATAAGGGTAGGAGTTCCTGAACCGACTGATTGGTGTGAACCGACTCTTCCTTCACCATGCACACGACGGAGCTACCTTGACCATGGGGAGTGTGCTGGCGACTGGAGATAGATACCGTATAAACGACAACAGTAACGGGGACAGTAGAAGGCTAATGTGCAGCAACGGGGAGTCGATGATAGCTTAAAAAATTACTGAGTGGAATTATACATCTTCTTGTCAAGTTAATTTTTCTTTTTTAATAGACAACCCAGTTGTGGGCCAGTCAGGCCTCCTGTTGTCTGTCTTTCGTATCTAAACTCACGTAAATATACAGGCCAGAGGATAGCATAGCTCTTCATACACCAGGGGGGGAGTTAGCTGGGATGGCGATGGTTCGTGAGGGCGTCAGAGGAATGAGGCCAACACAAGCAAGAGGACCCAACACACACGAACTCCCGAGACACTCGAGGCAGACAGACCCGACGGCCCGTGTTACTGCCAGTGTCATGTCAGACAGCGCCTGGTGTCAGACAGGCGCTCCTGAATAACCCTCACAGATCCGTCGCCAGGGGTCTGATGTCTTAATCGCGCAGTTTGAAGATGACTGAAATGTTTCCAACTGGACGACTTGCTCCCCCCCCTGGTGCCTATAACGTTCCCACCACTATGGTGCCATACTGGTCCCTCCACGATAGCGCCATACTGGTCTCTCCACCACAGCGCCATACGAGTCTCTCCACCATAGCGCCTCGGTAGTTCCAATAGGCAATTATAGAAGCCCTCCCCCCCTCCTCACTTCCCACACCCACTGTGAAGACCTTCACTTTGAATCCTGAAGGATCTACGAGTGCGGACCGTCCATCTCAGGTGAGAATTCTCTGCTCATCGGGTTCCGCTGTTCCCCTTGTTACAGATCCTGCAATCCGTCGCGCATTGCAAGTCCTGCGATCCGTTCCCCTGTTACGGGTCCTGCTGTAATTCGTGCCCCCACCCCCACCCCCCTCCCCGTTAACGGGTCTCGCAGACTAGAGATTGATGGAAGAATTTACGACGACACAAACAAGATGACATCTCTGCCCACCCCAGCCTCACTCTGGCCGTACCCCGAAGTGTTATGACCCCCAGGGGACCAGATGACGACCTTCCCTTCCCCCTGGAGTGACCCAAGGTGATAACAAAAACCCCATCCACCCTTCCCAGGGGCAGTGTGGACCCCCTCCATTGCTCCCCTGGTGGATCTCCCTCTCCCACCCCGTCCTGGGCTGAGGTTATGCCCCGGCAAAGCCGAAGAGTCGAAGACAAACGTCTACTGTTTTTCTTAAGACGACTTGCCTGAGGAAATAATTTCTTTTAGCTGATTGATTGTTCGATCAGGTGAACCTCAGATGATCAGGTGAACCCTTGATGGCCAGGTGAAGCCGTGATGGCCAGGTGGAGCCCTGATGGCCAGGTGAAGTCCTGACGGCCAGGTGAAGCCCCGATGGCCAGGTGAAGACCTAATGTCCAGATGAAGCCCTGTTGGTCAAATGAAGCTCCGATGATCAGGTGAAGCCCTAACGGCCAGGTGAAGCCCCAATGGCCAGGTGGAGACTTGATGTCCAGATGAAGCCCTGTTGGTCAAATGAAGCTCCGGTGATCAGATGAAGCCCTTATGGCCAGGTGAAGCCCTGATGGCCAGGTGAAGCCCTGACGAAGCCTTTGTCCCTTTCAAATGACAGCGTCGTCATCAAGCCCTCCGCTCCGCCAAGATATCGCGTATTTTCCCCAAAGCATCCTCGATGGAAGCCCCTGCCTGGATGAACCCTCACTGGGCGCCAGCGACGAGGCTTCTCGCGTGACTATTATTGACCCCGACACCTGACAGGATTATCCGTAAAGCGCTGAGATTAAAATCCGGACATTTGATGGACTCCTCCATCGGATGTATTGTAATGAGACGAATGCTCTCGTGAATCCTTTATCTCTCTCCTCTGGACACTGTCTCTCGCCTCCTCCTCACTGATCTCTCCACTCCTTATCTCTCTGTGTCTCTTTCATTTAAGTCTATCTCTGTCTCCCTCGTCCTCATTTATATCTCTAACCTGCGTTGTATCTCTTTTACTTATATTTACTTTCTTCGTCATCAGTCTCTTTAGTGTCTCAAAGTCTCTCTCTCTTTCTCACTGCGTCTTTCAGTAAGTTTGTCATTTTTCATATTATTTCAACAGATTTAATTCGTAAACTCTCTTATTGTCTAACAGTTTCTGTCTCTCATTGTAAATTCTTCGACCTGTTAGTCTCTCAATCTCCCAATTAGTCTCTTAGTCTCCTTGTCTACCTGTCCATTAGTGTCCCATCCTCCCTATCTCAAAATCTCTTTGTCTCTCAAACTTCCCTGTCTCAGAAATTGCTCTGCTCTCAACCACGCTGTCTCAAAATCTCTTTGTCTCTTAGCCTTCTTCTCAAAATTTGTTAGTCTCTCAGTCTCCTTGTCTCAAAATCTGTTAGTCTTTCAACGGCCATCTCAAAATCTCTGAGTGTCCCAGTCTCACTGTCTCAAAATCTGTTAGTATTTCAGTCTCCTTATCTCAAAATATGTTAAGTCTCTCAGTCTCCTTGTCTCAAAATCTGTTATTCTTTCAGCCTTCGTCTCAAAATCTCTTATTCTCTCAGTCTCCCTGTCTCAAAATATTTTAGCCTCAGTCTCCCTGTCTCAAAATCTCATGACCCTGTGATGAGACAGAAGTAAGCAATCCGTCCATTGATCTGCATGTGTTCAGTCAGTCGTCACCCGTCAATCAATTGAGCATGACCAGACATGTGAAACACATGTGATACTCATGTGAAAATCATGTGGAACTTCACATGAGCGAGATTTGTCATGTTAGACTCGCTATGTGAGAATCGTCAGGTAGAGTAGTCACATAAGATTCATTTGAAAGACTAATCATAGAAGACTCGTTATATGATTAACTAATCATGTGAAAGAATAGTCATATGTGATTCATCATGTGAAAGATTAGTGATGTGAGACCCATCAATGTGAAGAGTGGTCATGTGAGACTCATCATGTTAGGGACTGTCATGTGAGACTCTTTGTGAGAGATTACGTCATATGAGACTCACCATGTGAGAGATTACGTCATGTGAGGCTCACTATGTGAGAGATTACGTCATGTGAGACTCACCATGTGGAAGATTACGTCATGTGAGAGATTACGGCATGTTAATCTTATCATGTGAGATTTATGTGAAACTCATCATGAGAAAGAATGGTCATGCGAGACTCATTATGTGATAACCGAGCCGTTTGAGACTTTTCATTCACTTAGGAACAAAAGTGTTAATTATGACACAGGTTAATTTAGCATATGATAGAATAACGTAAAGACATATTTAACACAAGATAAGAGTGATATGACACTCTTATGGTTATCGTGGCTGATGATAACAATGTCATATATTGATGAAGTAGATGATATCATCTTTCATGAAGGCAGGAAAGAATTACATTAACTTTCACTGTGGGAATAACAGTGACCTCCACTGTATCAAAAGTAGAGAAAAGAAAATATATTACCGCGCCTCTTAGAGAGAGGCAGCTCTACCAACAGCTAACGAGTTACCTTTGATACACTGCGTTCAACGTTGGCCCCCCCCCCCCCAGCCACACACACACACACACACACACACACACACACACTACCCGGCCATCAGCTGTCTCCTATGAGGTCCTATAATAGTGGGTCTTTGTCTCGCTAGTCTTTTTTCCATTCGTGGTCCCACTGTCTCTCACCCAACTCGAGGATATATATGCATATGTAAATGTATGGATTTTGGATCATTTTATATATATTACTGAGTAATGTCGAATTCCTGTGTTATAAGTTTAACCTACGCGACAAGACACTGTCGAAAAGTTGGTAACTTTGGTGACCAAAGACGTGCCAAGGGGTCACTGAGCTAGAATTCCGTGGAAAAGACATAAGAGAACGAAAAATACATTGTCGTATATTTTTCATTAAACGATGTTAGAAAACGAAGAAGAAAGTGAAGGAGAAAAAGAAGAGGAATAGAAAACGAAGAAAATATAGGAGAAAAAGAAGAGGAATACAAAACGAAGAAGAAATGAAGAAGAAAATTATAATAAAAAATGAAGAAGACAAGAGGAATAGAAAACGAAGAAATAAAGAAGAAAGAAGAATAGAAAACGAAGAAATAAAGAAGAAAAGAAGAATACAAAACGAAGAAATAAAGAAGAATAGAAAACGAAGCAATAAAGAAGAATAGAAAACGAAGAAGAAAAGAAGAGAAAACGAAGAAAATATAGAAAAAGAATAGAAAGCGAAGAAGAGGAAAGGAAGAAGAAAGTAGAATAGAAAACGTAGAAGAAAATGAAAAAGAAAAGAAGAATAGAAAACGAAGAAGGAAATGAAGAAGACGAAGAAGAATAGAAAACGAAGAAGAAATGAAGAAGACGAAGAAGCAGACGAAGAAGAATAGAAAACGAAGACGAAATGAAGAAGAATAGAAAACGGAGAAGAAGCAAAATAAAGAAGACTCAGACTTCCCACGCTTGATGATTGACGGTAGACTTACCTAATGTGTCGCTTGTCGTCCGCTGCTCTAGTGTCGGACCCATCCGCCGCCCCCTTGACACTTTTATCCCTCCCCGTATCTTTGGTGTCAAGTCTGGCACACGCCCGACTTAGCCTTCCGTCGACCGCTCGACACTCGTGTCGCAGTCGGTAATAATCTCTAGCGTTGTGTGGAGCCGCGTTTGGACATCGGGTACTTGCAACATCAGTGCATAGTCAAGCTTTACGTTCACAGAGTAATGCATCTAACTTCTCTGATAGATTGTAAAAGTCGCCAACAAGAGAATATTCGTATATTGGAGAAATAAATAAAAATATTTATATTGTCAATTCCAGAGTGACACCACTGGAGAGACTCCACAAGAAAAAATATGAACATAAAAGCAGCGGCAAGTGGCACCAGGCGTCCCTTCCTGCGAGTGGAGGCCAGAGCGACACACCGCTGGAGCCGAGACGAAGACACCCGCCCCTCACGCCTGCCAGGCACAGACTGGCTCGCCGGGGCCAAGAACACCGCCGAGCACAACTCCATCTCACGCCCTGTCCTCTCCCTCCTCCTCCTCCTCCTCCTCCTCCTCCCTCTCCACCCTCCCTCCCTCCCTCGGGAAAGGCCTACCTGGCACCCCCTACACGTTATACTTTTTTGGCCCCCCTTTAGCGGACAAGCAACAGGTCTGGCCTAACTACCGCACTGTCCCCGACGCCGCTACGGTCAGAGCTGGTGTCTCCACAGAACTAGTTACTGAAGTGCGTCAGAAAAAAAATGTTTTTTTCTGAGGGAGAGTGAGAGAGAGAGTATTACTATTAAGCAGGAGTTAAACTATGCAACGAGCTCGTTATGTAGACCTTTAACGAGGTCGTTAGACAGGCAGAGAACTCTTTTCACCACTGCCGGTGGTAACGAGCGAACTTTGTGCTTCGCTGAACCAGTTAGTTCATAAACTAATGACGCAGGAGGCCCGTCAGACGCTGGCGTATCGGCGTATGACCCGGGGGGGGGGGGTCCTAGTGGCGGCGGTTGGGGGGGGGGGGCAGGGAGGCGAGTCAGGTGGTGAGTCAAGGGGAGTCTATGGTGAGTCACTGTGGTGTGTGCTGAGTTCTGGTCTTGGGACTGGTGAGAGCCTTTGGTGTAGACAGAAGGAATGCAAACAGCTGCAGACCATAGTTTCCCTTCGAGGCTGTTTGCAAGTAGAAGAGATTGCAAACAGAGATTAATGTGATGAGTCGAAAAAAACAAGCAAATGCATGTCGCAGATGACGTAAGGAGAAATGCTTAAAAAGTTTACAAGTTACTAAAGAGGCACAAAAAAAAATAGTGTCAGTCGTGGACTTTGGGCAAAAAGTATATGTTAAGTCTCTTCTTACACATAAGTGTGGTGCTGATGCCAGCCACACTAATTGGTAGATCGTTCCCTACGTTAACAGTCTGCTGAGGAAGATGTACTTCGACTCAACCGTAGGAAAATGTTTTTGCCCACGAATTTGTATTCATGAATACGAGTGAAACCAGATGGGTCCAGCCTCAGATATCTGCTTAGGTCAATATCACCGAAGGCTTTGACCATTTTGCATACCAAATATTGAAATGTCTCACGCCCATCTCTCTCTCTCTTCTGAGCTATATAAGTTACGGTGGTCTATACAGCTGTCCTAAGATTTTTAAATTGTTGCACGTCACTATATCATCTCTATCTTGTCTATGTCATTTATCAAGTAGGGCGACCATCTTTTACTTTACGGTTTCTAAGCACTACTTAGCTTCACGTCATCAGAGATTATTACACTTTAAGTTTTCTTCATTACATACATTATGTGGCAGACTAAAACTTTATATTTTCTTTGTTCTATTTAAAGATTCAGGCACCACCTGTGATCCCGGTCTGTCAGCTTATCTCTGTCAAACTTGCAGCTGTGGACGTTCATTTTCTGTTGCAGCTTTACTTCCCAGCTTAGCGTCGTCCGTAAATATTGATGCCTTACAACACAGTTCATCATGAGCGTTTTCCATAACGTCAGATGGGTCAGAGGTAACTGTGGAGACCTGAGAACAGGTTTTTCTTGACTGGTTTCCACAACGTTCTCTTCTCCGGAAGAAGTCGTGGTCGAAACCGGTTGACAGGAATCGATTCCTAACTCCTGGTTTCAGCCGGTTACCATTCCTGGAGGTCGGACGATGAGTGGTGGTTTGTGGTGGTGGTAGAGCTCAGCGGTGCGGGTGCGATGGTGTTCGTGATGGTGATAGGAATTGTGGTGGTGGTGATAGTGGTGGTGGTGGCTGTGGTACAGTAAATAGACATAAGACAGAGCAATTTCGGGAGATAAAGATGAACACGAAGTACCTGCATACCTACGTATCTACCTACCTACCTACCTACTTACCTACCTATCTACCTACCTGCTTACCTGCCTGCTTACCTGCCTGCCTGCCTACCTACTTACCTACCTGCCTACTTGCCTGCTTACCTGCCTGCTTACCTGCCTGCCTGCCTACCTACCTACCTACCTACCTACCTACCTACCTACCTAACTGCCCACCTATCAACCTACCTACGTACCTCTCTACTTACCTGCCTACCTACCTATCTACCTACCTACCAACTTACCTAGCTACCTACCTACGAGTACCTACGAGATGATTTTACCAACAGGTTAACCCTCACCACACAAGTCTTACTTGAAGAGCAATACTATTTCTCCCTATCGCCCCACGTTTTGCTTGTAATGTTCCTATGTGCACGCAGTACATTCTAATCAGAAGCTTTCTCTCTCTTTGAACTCAAGTCTCACATTTATGACGACCTGTGACGTTTGCTTCACGACCCGTATCTCTCCCTGTCAGACCCCTGTACAGGTGTCCCAAAGCATTTTGCTGATCGGCCTATGGCTGACTTGCTGATGTCGGTCTTCGTTCAAAATATTCCATCAGGTTTTCTCGTCTGTCCTATCTGTCTGTACCTCAGTCCTCTTCGCCCCTCTTCTTGCTCATATTCTGGTCCAGTTACGCTACCATCAGATGCGTCATCATTAAAACATCTTTATTAATCTTGTTTTTGTCTCTATGTCTTTGCCTGCTATCATAATCGTCAAAAAAAAAGTGGCTACCCTATATATATATATATATATATATATATATATATATATATATATATATATATATATATATAGTGATCAAATATTCCAGTTCTATTAACCCCGCTTGAAGGACTTTAATCAAGTGTGAAGTCAAGGTAATCAACCAATAGTGCTTGGGTATTCAGCTTGGATCCAGCCGGTGTATTGGCGTTACATACGCTGTGTTCTGACCGTCTATTAGTTTGCCCTGGTGTAGACTTCGCCTCGTCTCTTATAACATTTTACTGGCCTTTGCTGCGGCTGATTTATGTTTTTTTTTTATTTGATGTCTTCATTAAGAAGATGAATGGAAGAGTATTTCATCCGGTCCCCCAAGTGAGTTATATTTATTCCGAGAGAGAGAGAGAGAGAGAGAGAGAGAGAGAGAGAGAGAGAGAGAGAGAGACAGACAGACGGACAGACAAACATACATAGACAAGACATATAGACAGACAGA
>JAYMFT010266265.1:0-10694 GCA_038088735.1 Panulirus argus
TTTTAGATGTTAATGTGCTGAGGGGGGCAGCTGGTGGGATGTCTGATCACTACCTTGTGGAGGCGCCAGGGTAGGAGAAATGAGGATCAGGGTGGGTGAAGGAAGGGGTCAGTGGGTGAAGGGAAGGGCCACGGTGCTTGAAGGGAGGAGCTAGGGTGCATGAAGGGAGGGGCCGGGTTGTGTGAAGGGAGAGGCCAGAGTGAGTGAATGAAGCGGCCAGGGTGAATGAAGAGAGGGGCTAGGGTAGGTGAAGAAAGGACTCAGGAACCAATATGTATGAAGGGAGAGGCCACGTTGGGTGAAGGGAGGAGCCAGGATGCATGAAGGGAAAGGCTAGGGTGGGTAATGGGAGGGACCTGGGTGGGTGAATGAACGGGCCAGATTGGTGAGGGCAAGGACCAGGTTGGGCAATGGGAGGGGCCAGGGTGGATGAAAGGAGGGACCATGGTGGGTGAAGGGAGCAGCCAGGGTGCATGAAGGGAGGGGCCTAGCTTGGTGAATGGAGGGACCAAATTGGGTGATTGAAGGGGCCAGGGTGGGTGAAGTGAAGGATCGGGGTTGGTGAAGGGAGGGGCCAGGGTGAGTGAAGGCAGCGGCAAGGGTGGTTGAAGGGAGGGGCGAGTGTTGGTGAAGGGAGGGTCAGGGTTGGTGAAGGGTGCTGCCAGTGTGGATGAAGGGAGGTTCCAGGGTGGATTAGTTAAGGGGCCAGGGTGGGTGAAGGGAGAAGCAAGGGTGATGAAGGAAGGGGCCAGGGTAGATGAAGGGAGGGGCCATCGTGGGTGAAGGGAGGGGCCAGGGTGGGTGAAGAGAGGACCTAATGAGGGTAAAGGAAGGGGCCATGTTGGGTGAAGGGAAGAGCCAGGTTGCATGAAGGGAGGGGTCAGGGTGGTTGAAGGGAGTTGCCTGGGTGGGTGAAGGGAGGGGCGAGGGTGGGTGAAGGAAGGGGCCAGGGTGATTGAAGGGAAGGGCCAGGGTAGGTGAAGGGAGGGGCCAGGGTGGGTGAAGGGAGTGGCCAAGGTGGGTGATGGGAGGGGTCATGGGTGAAGGGAGGGGCGAGGGTAGGTGACGGGATGGGTCAGACTGAGTGAAGGGAGGAGCCAGAGTGCATGAAGGGAGGGGCCCAGGTGGGTGAAGGGATGAGCCAGGGTACATGAAGGGAGAGGTCAGTGTGAGTGAAGGGAGGGACCATGGTGGGTCAAGGAAGGGGCTAGGGTAGGTGAAGGAAGGGGCCAGTGTGGGTGAAGGGAGGGTCCATGGTGGCTGAAGGGACAGGTCAGGGTGGTTGAAAGGTGGAGCCAGGGTGCTCGAAGGGAGGGGCCAGGGTGGGTGAGGGGAGGAGCCAGGATGCATGAAGAGAGGGGCCAGGGTGGGTGAAGGCAAGGAAAAGGGATGAAGCGAGTGGCAAGGGTGGATAAAAGGACGAACTAAGGTGGGTGAAGGGAGGAGCCAGAGTGCATGTAAGGAGGGTTCAAGGTGGATGAAGAAAGGGCGAGGGTGGGTGAAGCAAGGGACCATCGTGGGTGAAGGGAGGATCACTGTGGCTGAAGAGAGGGGCCAGGGTGGGTGAAGGGAGGGGCCAAGGAGGATGAAAGGAGTGACCAGGGAGTGTGAAGGGAGGAGCCAGGGTGCATGAAGGGAGGGGCCAGGGTGGATGACGGGAGGGGCCAGTGTGGGTGATGGGAGGGGGCAGAGTTGATGAAAGGAGGGACCAGAGTGGGTGAAGGGAGAAGCCAGGGTGCATGAAGGGAGGGGTCAAGGTGGGTCAAGGGAGGAGCTAGGGTGCCTGAAGGGAATGGACAGGGTGAGTTACGGGAATGGCCAGTGTGTGGGTGATTGGAGGGGCGAGGGTGGGTGAAGAGAGGAGCAGGGTAATTGACGGGAGGGGTCAAGGTGGGTGAAGGGAGGGTCCAGGGTGGGTGAAGGAAGGGACCAGAGTAGGTGAAGGGAGTTGTGAGGTTGCGCGAAGCGAGAGGCCAGGGTGAGTGAAAGGAGGGCCAGGGTGAGTGAAGGGAGGAACCAGAGTGGATGAAAGGAGGGACCAGGGTGGGAAAAGGTAGGATCCAGGGTGCATGAAGGAAGGGTTCAAGTGGATAAAGGTAGGGACAAGGGTGGGTGAAGGATGGTTCCATGGTAGGTGAAGGGAGGGGCCAGGATGGATGAAGGGAGGAGGCATGGTTCATGAAGGGAGGGGTCAGAATAGGTTGAAGAGAGGGGCCAAAATGGGTGATGGTAGGGTCCATGGTGGGAGAAAGGAGGGTGGTTGAAGGGTGAATCCAGGGTGGGTAAAGGGAAGGGTCAGGGAGGGTGAAGGGAGGTGCCAGGGTGGATGAAGGGAAAAGCCAGGGTGCATGAAGGGAGGGCCAGGGTGGGTGAAGGGAGGGACAAGGGTGTGTGAGGGAAGGGAAAAGGGTGGATGAGGGAAGGAAAATGGGTGGATGAAAGGAGGGTTCAAGTTGGGTGAAGGGATAGTCCAGGGTATGTGAAGGGAGGATCAGGGTTGGTGAAGGGAGGTGACAGGGTGGATGAAGGTAAGGGCCAGGATGCATGAAGGAAGGAGCCAGGGTGCATGAAGGGAGAGGCCAGGGTGCATGAAGGGAGAGACCAGGGTGGGTCAAGGAAGGGGCTAGGGAAGGTGAAGAAAGGGGCCAGGGTGGTTGAAGGGAGGGGCAAGTGTGGTTGAAGGGTGGAACCAGTGTGGGTGAAGGGAAGGACTAGGGTGGGTGAAGAGAGGAGACAGTGTGCATGAAGGGTATGGCAAGGGTGGGTGAAGGGAAAGACCAGGGTGGGTGAAGGAAAGGTCCAGGATAGGTGAAGGAAGGGACCAGGGTAGGTGAAGAGAAGGGCCAGGGTGGATGAAGGGATAATAAGGTTGGGTGAAGGGAGGGGCCAGGTTTGGTGAAGTTAGGGGCCAGGGTGGTGAAGGGAGGAGCCAGGGTTCATGAAGGGAGGGGCCAGAGTAAGTGAAGGGAGAGGCCACGGTGGGTGATGAGAGGGTCCATGGTGGGAGAAGGGAGGGGGCAGGGTGGTTGAAGGGTGGAGCCAGGGTGGACAAAGGGAAGGGCCAGAGTGGGTGAAGGGAGGAGCCAGAGGTGTATGAAGGGAGGACCAGGATAGCGAAGTGAGGGACGAGGGTAAATGGAAGGAGGGATCAGGGTGGGTGAAGGGAGGGGCCAGGGTAGGTGAAAGGAGGTTCAGGTTGGTTGAAGGGAAGGACCAGGGTGGATGAAGGGAGGGGCCAGGATGCATGAAGGGAGGAGCCAGGATGCATGAAAGGAGGGGCCAGGATGCATGAAGGGAGGGGCCAGGGTGGGTGAAAGGAGGGGCCAGGGTCGGTAAATGGAAGGGCCATGGTGACTAAAGGGAGGGGCCAGGGTGGGTGAGAGGAAGAACAATGGTGGGTTATGGGGTGGGCTAGGGTGGGTGATTGGGGGATCAGGGTAGGTGAATTGAGGTTTCGAGGGTGAGTGAAAGGATTTTCCAGTGTACATGAAGGGAGGAGCAAGGGTGCATGAAGGTGGGGCCAAGTAAGGGGAAGGAAGATGCCAGGGTAGGGTAAGAGAAGGGCCAGGGCGGATGAAGGGAGGATCATTTTGGGTGAAGGGAGGGGCCAGGGTGGGTGAAGGGAGGGGCCAGGGTGGGTGAAGGGAGGAGCCAGGGTAGATAAAGGAGGGTCTAGGGTAGGTGAAGGAAGGGGCCAAGGTGGATGATGAGAGGGTCCATGGTGGGAGAATGGAGTGGGCAGGGTGGTTGAAGGTTAGAGCCAAGGTGGGTAGAGGGAAGGGTCGGGTTAGGTTAAGGGAGGAGCCAGGGTGCATGAAGGAAGGGGTCAGGGTGGTTGAAGGGAGGGATCAGAGTGGATGAATGAAGGGGCCAGGGTGGGCAAAAAAGGGGTCAGGGTGGGTGATGGGAGGACCCGGGGTTGGTGAAGGGAGGGACCAGGGAGAATGAAGGGAGGAACCAGGGTTGGTGAAGCGAAGAACAATGGTGGATGATGGGATGGGCCGGGGTGGGTTAAGGGAGGAGTCAGGGGGCATGAAGGAAGGGGCCAGGGTGGGTGAAGGGAGCAGCCAGGGTTGATGAAAGGTGGGTCAGTGTGGGTGAAGGGTACTGTCAGGGTCGGTGAAAAGAGGGGTGAAGGTGGGTGAAGGAAGGGGCCAGGGTAGGTGAAGGGAGGGACCGGGGTGGGTGAAGGAAGGGTTCAGGGTAAGTGAAAGGAGGGGCCTCTGTGGGTGAAGGGAGGGTCCAGGGTGGGTGAAGGGAAGGGTCAAGGTGGGTGAAGAGAGGGACATGTGAGGCTGAAGGGTGGAGCCAGGGTGCATGAAGGGAAGCACCAGGTTGGGTGATGGGAGGGGCCAGGGTTGCTGAAGGGAGGGGATAAGAGTGAAGGGAGAGACCAGGGTGGGTGAAAGGAAGGGCCAGGCTTAGTGAGGAGAGTGGATATGGGTGAATGGAGGGACCAGAGTGGGTGGGTGAAGGAAGGGACTAAGGTAGGTGAAGGGAGGGGACATGGTGGGAGGAGTGAGGGGCCAGGGTTGGTGAAGGGAGTGGCCAGGATGGTTAAAGGGTGGATCCAGGGTGTGTGAAGGGAAAAGCCAGCGTTGGTGAAGAAAGGAGCCAGGGTGCATGAGGGGAGGGGTCAAGGTGGGTGAAGGGAGGGGCCAGGATTTGTGAAGGAAGGAACATTTTGGGTGGAGGGAAGTGCTAGGGTGGGTGAATGGAGGGGTGAGCATGGGTGAAGGTATTGGCCAGGATGGGTGAAGGGAGGCGTAAGGGTGCAGGTAGGGAGGGGTCAGGGTGGGTGAAGGGAAGGGCATGGGGTTGGTGAAGAGAGTGGATATGGGTGAATGGAGGGATTAGAGTGGGTGGGTGAAGGAAGGGACCAAGGGAGGGGCCAGGGTGGGTGGAGTGAGGAGCCAGGATAGGTGAAGGGAGGGGCCAGGATGGTTGAAGAGTGGATCCAGGGTGTGTGAAGGGAAGAGCCAGCGTGGGTGAAGAAAGGAGCCAGGGTGATTGAGATGATGGGCCAGGGTGGGTGAAGGGAGGAGCAAGGGTGCATGAAGGGAGGGGTCAGGGTGGGTGAACGGAGGAACCAGGTCTGGTGAATGAAGGAGCCTGGGTGGGTGAAGGGAAAGACCAGAGTGGGCAAAGGGATGCGCTGGGGTGGATGAAAGGAGGGACCAAGGTGGGTGAAGGGAGGAGCCAGGGTGCATGAAGGGAGGGGTCAAGGTGGGTGAAGGGAGGGGCCAGGATTTGTGAAGGGAGGATCTTTTTAGGTGAAGGGAGGTGCTAGGGTGGGTGAAGGGATGGGCGAGGATGGGTGAAGGTAGGGGCCAGGGTGGGTGAAGGGAGGCGTACGGGTGCAGGTAGGGAGGGTTCAGGGTGGGTGAAGGGAAGGACCAGGGAAGGTGAAAGGAGGGGAAATAGTGGGTGAAGGGAGGGGCCAAGGAAGGTGAAGGTAGGGGCCAGGGTGGGTAAAGAGACAGGCCAGGATGGGTGAAGGGAGGGGCCAGGGTGGGTGAAGGGAGTGACCAAGTTGGGTTAAGGCAGGGGCCATGGGTGAAGAGAGGGACCACGGTGGGTGATGGAGGGGGCCAGGGTAGGTGAATGGAGGGACCAGGGTTGGTGATGGGAGGGGCCGGGGTGGGTGATGGAAGAGGCCTGGGTGGGTGAAGGAAAAGGCCAGGGTTGGTGAAGAGAGGGATAAAGTGGGTAAAGGAAGGGACCAGGGTGGGTGAAGGGATGGACCAGAGTGAGTGATGGAAGGGGCCAGGGTAAGTGAAGGGAGGGGCCAGGGTGGGTGAGGGAAGGGTGGAAGGTGGGTGATGGGAGAGGCCAGGGTGGGTGAAGGGAGAGGCCATGGTGGGTGAAGGGTGGAGCCAGGGTGCATGTAGGAATGGGTCATAGTGGGTGAAGGGAGGAGCCACGGTGCATGAAGGGAGGAGACAGGGTGCATGAATGGAGGGGCCAAGGGTGAAGGCAAGGACAAGGGTGCATGAAAGGAGGAACCAATGTGGGTGAATGGAGTAGCCAGGGTGCATGAAGGGAGGGGTCAGGTTGGTTGAAGGAAGGGGCCAGGGTGGGTGAAGGGAGGGGCCAAGGTGGGTGAATGGAGGGGTTAGGGTGGGTGAAGGGAGGGGCAAGGGTGGGTGAAGGGAGTGGCCAGGGTGGGTGAATGGAGAGGCCAGGGTGGGTGAAGGGAGAGGACATGGTGCATGGAGGGAGGAGCCAGGGTATACGAAGGGAGGGGCAAGGGTGGGTGAAGGGAGAGACCTAGGTGGGTGAATGGAGGGGCCAGGGTAGGTGAAGGGAGGGGGGGTAGGTTGGCTGAAGGACTGGGCCAGTGTGAATGAAGAGAGGATCAGGGAGGGTGAAGGGAGGATAAAGGTGGGTGAAGGGAGGGGCCTGGGTGCATGAAGTTAAGAGCCAGGGCTGGTGACGGAAGGGTTCAAGGTGGATGGAGTAAGGGGCGTGGGTGGGTGATGAGAGGGGCCAGGGAGAGTGAAGGGAGGAGCCAGGGTGCATGAAGAGAGAGGCCATTGTGCGTGAAGGGAGTAGCCAGGGAACATGAAGAAAGGGGTTAGGGTGGGTGAAGGATGGGGTCAGGGTGGGTGAAAGGAGGGGCCAGAGTGGGTGAGAAGAGGGGATAAGGGTGAAGGGACCAGGGTGGGTGAAGGAAAGGGCCAAGGTAGGTGAGGGGAGGGGCCAGGATGTTTGAAAGGAATGGCCAGGTTGGGTGAAGGGAGGGGCCAGGATGGTTGAAGAGTGGAGCCAGGGTGGGTGAAGGGATGTGCTAGGGTGGGTGAAGGGAGGAGCCAGGGTGGATGAAATGAGGGGCCAAGGTGGGTAATAGGATGAGCCAGATTGCATGAAGGGAGGGACCAGGGTAGGTGAAGGGAGGGACAAAGGTGGGTGAATGAAGGGGCCATTGCCCGTGAAGGGAAAGACGAGGGTGGGAGCGATGGAGTTGGACTGGGTGGATGAAAGGAGGGACCAGGGTGGGTGAAGGGAGGAACTAGTGTGCATGAAGGGAGGGGCCAGGGTGGGTGAAGCGAGGGGCTGGAGTGGGTGAAAGGAGAGACTATGTTGGGTGAAGGAGGGGAGCCAGGGTGCAAGAAGGGAGGTGTCAAGGTGGGTGAAGGGAGGGGTCAGGATGGGTGAAGGGAGGATCAGGGTGGGTGAAGAGAGGAGCGGGGGGGGTGAAGGGAGGGGCAGGGTGGATGAAGGGAGGGGTTAATGTGGGTGAAGGGACGGTCCAGAATGGGTGAAGGGAGGATCAGGGTTGGTGAAGGAAGGGGCCAGGATGGATGAAGGGATGGGTCAGGATGGGTGAAGGAAGGGGCCAGGGTGGGCGGAGCGACGGGCCAGAGTGGATGAAAGGAGGGACCATGTTGGGTGAAGGAAGGAGCCAGGGTACAGGAAGGGAGGGGTCAAGGTGAGTGAAGGAAAGGGCTAGGATGAGTGATGGGAGGATCAGGGTGGGCGAAGGGAGAGGCCGAGGTGGGTGAAGGGAGGGGCGAGGATGGTTGAAGGGAGTGGCCAGGGTGAATGATGGCAGGAGCCAGGGTGCATGATGGGAGGGGCCAGGGTGGGTGAAGGGAGGAGCCAGGGTGCAAGGAGGGAGGGGTCAGGGTGGGTGAAGGAAGGGGCCACGGAAGGTGAAGGGACGAGCCATGGTGGGTAAAGGGAGAGTCAGGGGTTGATGAAGGGAGGGTCAGTGTGGGTGAAGGAAGGGGCCAGGATGGGTGAAGGGAGGCGCCAGGGTGGGTGAAGAAAAGGGAAAGGGTGGGTGAAGGGAGAGCCTGTTGTTGATAAAGGGAGGGACCAGGGAGGGTAAAGGGAGGAGTCAAGGTGGGTGACGGGAGGGGCCAGGATGTGTGAAGGAAAGAACCAGGGTGGGTCAAGAGAAGGGCCAGATTGGATGAAAGGAGGGAACAGGGTGGGTGAAGGTAGGAGCCAGGCTGCATGAAGGGAGGGGCCTGGGTGGATTAAGGGAGGAGTCAGGGGGCGTGAGGGGAGGTGCCAGGATGGGTGAAGAGAGGTGCCAGGTTGGGTGAAAGTAGCGGCAAAGGTGGATGAAGAGAGGGGCCATGGTTGATGAAGGGAGGGTCAGGGTGGATGAAGGTGATGCCAGAATGGGTGAAGGAGTGACTAGGGTGGGTGAACGAAGGGGCCAGGGTAAGTGAAATGAAGGGCTAGGGTGGGTGAAGGTAGGGTCCAGGATGGAAGAAGAGAAGGGCCGGGGTGCATGTAGGGAGGGGACAAGGTGGGCGAAGGGTGGAGCCAAGGAGCGTGAAGGGAGGAGCCTGGGTTGGTGAAGAGAGGGGCAAGGGTGGGTGAAGAGAGGGGCCATGGTGGGTGAAGGGAGGGGGCAAGGGTGCGTAAAGCGAGGGGCCAGTGTTGGTGAATGGAGGAGATATGGTTGAATGGATGGACCAGAGTGGGTGAAGGAAGGGGCCAAGGTAGGTGAAGGAAGGGGCCAGGGTGGGTGGAGGGAGGAGCCAGGATGGGTAAAGGGAAATGCAAGCGTGGGTGAAGGAAGGAGTCAGGGTGTATGAAAGGAGAGGCTAGTGTGGATGAAGGGAGAAACCAGGTTGGGTGAATGAAGGGACGGGTTAAGGTGGGTGAAGGGTGGGGCAAAGGTGAGTGAAGGAATAGCCAGAGTGGGTGAAGGGAGGGGCTAGGGAAGGGTCACGGTGCATGAAGAAATGAGCCAGGGTACATGCAGGAAGGGGCCAGGGTGGTTGACGGGAGGGTCCAGTAATAGGTGAAGGGAGGGGCCAGGGTGGGTTAAGGGAGGGTCCAGGATAGGTGAAGGAAGGGGCCAGGGTGGGTGAAGGTATAGGCTAGAGTGGGTGAAAAAGAGGTGATATGGGTGAAGAGAGGGGCCAGGGTGGGTGAAGGAAGGGGCCAAGGTGGGTGAAGGGAGGGGCAATGGTAGGCGAAGGGAGGGGCCAGGGTTGGTGAAGTGAGGAGCGAGGGTGGGTGAGGGAAGATGCCAGGGTGGGTGAAGGGAGAGGCGAGGGTGGGTGAAGGGAGGAGCAATGATGCATGAAGGGAGGGGTCAGGGTGGATGAAAGGAGTCAGGTTGGTTGAAGGATCTGGCCATGGTGAAGGGAGTGGCAGGGGATGATAAAGGGAAGGTCATTATGGGTAAAACGAGGGCCCATGGTGGGTGAAGGAAGGGGCCAGGGTGGGTGAAGAAAGGGGCCAGGATGGTTGAAGGTAGGGGTCAGGATAGGTAAAGGGAGGGGCCAGGTGGATGAAGGGAGGTGCCAGGGTGAGTGAATGGAGGGATCAGAGTACATGAAGGGGGGGGGCGGGTGCGTTAAGGGAAAATTCAGGGTTCATGAAGGAAAGGGTCAGGGTGGGTGAAGGGAGGGGCCAGGGTGGGTGAAGAGAGGAAAATAGGTGCATGAAGGGAGGGGCCATGATAGGTGAAGGGAGGGTCAGGGTGGATGAAAGGAGGGATCAGGGTGGGTGAAGGGATTTGCCAGGGTGCATGAAGGGAGGGGCCAGGTTGCGTGACGGGAGGATCGTTGTGGGTGAATGCAGGGGCCAGGTGGTATGAAGGGAAGGGCCATGATGCATGACGGGAGGGGCCAGGGTGGGTGAAGGGAGGGCCAGTTTGGGTGAAAGGGGAGGCCAGGTAGGATGAGGGAAGGATCATGGTGGGTGAACGGAGAGGTAAGGGTGGGTGACGGGAGGGGCAAGGGTGCATGAAGGGAAGAGCCAGGGTGAATGAAGGGAGGGACCACGATAGTTGAAGGGAAGGGCATGGTTAGTGAAGAAAGGGGCCAGGGTGGGTAAAGGGAGGGGCGAGGGAGGGTGAAGGGAAGGACCAGGGTGGGCGAAGGGTGGGGCCAGGATGGCTGAAAGGAGGGACCAGGGTGGGTGAAGGTAGGAGCCAGGGTGCATCAAGGGAGGGGTCAAGGTGGGTGTAGGAATGGGCCAGGATAAGTGAAGGGAGGAGCTAGGGTACATCAGAGGAGGGTTCAGGGCTGGTGAAGGAAGGGGCCAGGGTGGTTAAAGTTCGGGGCCAAGGATGAAGGAAGGGACCAGGGTAGGTGAAGAAAG
Source organism: Panulirus argus (assembly GCA_038088735.1). Classification (NCBI taxonomy): domain Eukaryota; kingdom Metazoa; phylum Arthropoda; class Malacostraca; order Decapoda; family Palinuridae; genus Panulirus; species Panulirus argus. The sequence continues at coordinate 10,075 of JAYMFT010266265.1, forward strand.
GGGCCCGGTTGGGTGAAAGGGGAGGCAATGGTGGGTGAAGGGAGGGGTCATGTTGGTTGAAGGAAAGGGCAAGGGTGGTTGAAGGGAGAAGCGAGGGTGAGTGAAGGGAAGGGCCAGGGTTGGTGAAGAGAGTGGATATGGGTGAACGGAGCGAACAGAGTGGGTTTGTGAAGGAAGGGACCAAGGTAGGTGAAGGGAGGGACCATGATGATTGAAGCGTGGATCCAGGGCGTGTGAAGGGAAGAGCCAACGTGGGTGAAGAAAGGAGCCAGGGTGCATGAGGGGATGGGCCAGGGTGGGTGAAGGGAGGAGCGAGGGTGCATGAAGGAAGGGGTCATGGTGGGTGAACGGAGGAATTAGGTTTGTTGAATGAAGGAGCCTGAATGGGTGAAGGGAAGGACCAGGGTGGGGGAAGGGATGCGCTGGGGTGGATAAAAGGAGGGACCAAGGTGGCTGAAGGGAGGAGCCAGGGTGCATGAAGGAAGGGTTCAAGGTGGGTGAAGGGAGGGGCCAGGATTTGTGAAGGGAGGATCATTTTGGGTGAAGAGAAGTGCTAGGATGGGTGAAGGGAGGGGCCAGGATAGGTGAAGGGAGGCGTAAGGGTCCAGGTAGGGAGGGGT
>JAYMFT010266276.1:0-10693 GCA_038088735.1 Panulirus argus
GGAAAGGTCTGTGGGGCCTGGATGTGGATAGGGAGCTGTGGTTTCAGTGCATTACACATGACAGCTAGAGAATGAGTGTGAGCGAATGTGGCCATTTCGTCCGTCTCCTGGCGCTACCTTGCCGGCACAGGGGGTGGCGATGCTATTTCCTGTGGGGCGGGGTGGCATCATGAGTGGATGGGGGCGAGCAAGTGTGAATATGTACATGTATATATGTGTATATGCATGTGTATATATATGTATGTATATATGTATATGTATGTGCTGAGCATATATATTCATGTACATGTATATGTGTGTATGTGGGAGGATGGGTCTTTCTTCATCTGTTTCCTGGCGCTACCTCGCTGAATTGAACTCGTGGTAGACATGGGGTCTTATTTAGACCCCGACTTAAGTATCAGGTCAGAGGCTGTGCCATCATACCGAAGGGTTGGGATGCTTGGCCAATGTTCTACCATCTTCGAAAGCAAAACTAACGTACGGTGTAATCAGCACTGAAGGTCATTTTCACATCTCTCGTCACGCACGTGTAACAGCCACCAGCAAAAATGTAATTATCGTGAAAGAGATAAACATTACCTAGATAATAAATGCCTGAAGAAATAAATACTAACTTTCAAACACTTAGTCAAGCTTGAACAAGAGGAAAGCACTGACTCCAGGATGATGATTTCACAACTCCTACACGATTCAAAGGCCATAAGGAACAGGACAAGCTTCTTCAAGAGCAGTCCCAATTTAGGAGTGTCTCAGGAGCACCACTTTGGCCCAGAGTAGGAAAATAAGGCTTTAAAAATATCCGCAAGAACCATAATTTCAGGAGGGTGGCTTCCTAGGGCACCAATCTAAAAAGAATACGAGTTGAACCTTCAGCAAGAACAAGCATAATTTCAAAATGATGGCTTCCTTCTGTAACAAGAAGCAACACTTTATTATAAAAAAAAAAGTATGGAATCGTAAATACGAATGGTATTCAACCCCACAACAATGGTTCTGATGATGCTAAAGTACATAACAAAACGAGTGTGGCCTACACTGCTGTATCAAGAATTCTGACCACGACTTTAACGAGACTGAGAAAATTTGTTTTAACACGGATGTGTAGAAAAACCCCAGCAGAAGTCACTACCTATGAAGGATGATTTATAGAAACGGTGATGGTTCCATTACAAGGCTAACTAAATAAAAAAAAATACTCATAATTATGGAGATATATTAAAAAAGTTACAAACGAGAGATTATAATACTTAAATTCATGTAACTACTCAACGATGTACGAAAAATGTAACGGTAGAAAATGAAAAACTTTGAGCTCAAGATGTAGAGAGGTGTCAACTCTCTCTCTCTGCATGGTATTAGGTGGTAGGGAGCCACAGGTACTAACCACCTTAGTACTGGGAGGGTAAGCGACGGCTGCGCAGAGAGCAAGCACTTCAGTGGCTGGCAAATTTAGACCAGGCTGCTGTCTTTTCTTCTGCTTCACCCACACGTGGGCTGCTGGCATTCAGTCCACAAACACACAATCTCTCCATCTCACAATAACACTTTACAACACGTAACTCACACGATTAGATCTTCGTTAGCTCTAGATCTTCCTGCGGTCGTTGCTACGCGCTATAAAAGCTTGCCTTTGGCAAAACCTCGTCTAAGAACTCTCCTCTCTCTCTCTCTCTCTCTCTCCCTCTCTCTCTCTCTCTCTCTCACTCTCTCACACACACACACACACACACACACACACAGAAAAGGAAAAACTGCTATTTTTGATCAATGTAAACGATTCGCCATAAGGACTGCACTCGAACCCGAATACATCTGCGGGTGATGCCAAGGTCATGCGTGAAGTTAAAAGTGATGAAGATTGCGTCAACTTAAGTGGGGATTCAGTCGAACTCCAAAGCTGGTTTAGTACATGGTTGATGAAATCCAGCCCGAGTAAAAGCAAAGTAATGGGGGATGGGACACGGTAAAAGAAATGCCTTGATATATGTCTGTGAGCGGGATCTGGGAGTCGACATTGTACACTATCTGACTTGCTTCTAAAGTCATCTTCAGAAAACTGTAAAGGAGAAATGCGAATTGTCAGCCAGCAAAAATAAGAACATCAATCAGGCCCACGAGTATGGAAATATTCAGCAAGATGTTCACAATGTATATAAGGGCAAAACTAATACATACTTTTCAACCTTGATTACCGCCCTTACATCACCTTTAGGTCCAGAATGGAGTAACTAAGATGGCACCAGAATTAAGAAAGCCGATTTGATAGAAATGGTTACAGGCCGTATATTTTTTCTGTCATGGACGAAAGAAGAGTAAAGGCTGACTTGACACAATCCTAAAGTTTCTAAACGTCTGATCATGTTAGTAGCCAACAGTTCTTATAAAGATGCAAAGACAGAACAACTTCAGAGCATGACATGAAATTTGGCAGGAAACTTGATACATAAGGAAAGAATTATTCTTAGAGTATGAAGGTAGTGGATAAATATAATACATTAAATAATGAAATTTTGACTGTTGACAGCATAAGAAAGCTGAAGGGATGAGGCCCTTCAAGTGAACAACTTTCCATATGATTACACACACAAAACACACACACACGAGTCAGCAAGGGCCCCCTCAGGGTCGGATCAACATGGATTCAAATTCTGGGCGCGGTAGTAGGCCTATATCCTACCAAAGTGTTCATTCTCCCTTCGGAACTCGTCGATAATGTGAACCTGACTTTGAGTATGGCAATGTGTGTGTCTGTGTGTTTGTGTGTATGGTGGCCTTGGAATAAAGACATGGCACATATAAACAAGCTCAAGAGACGGGGCGACACGAGTGTAAAACTCTCTGTAACAAACAACAAGTAACCACAAACGGAACAACACAACACATTGACGAGGAGAAAACACCGTGACAAACACAGCATCCCAGTAACGCATCAACTGGTGACGTAATAACAAAACATTAATACCAGGAATGTTGTGAAGCCCGAGGGAACTCAGTCTCCTGAGGGCCGCGACGCCACTGTGTACACAAGCACTTTCACGCCGGCTTAACACCGCACGACTCTACCGTGATGGGTCCAGTCTTATCTTTAGCTGGGGTGTACGACGGGGCAGACGAGGGTCCAGGCCAGGTGATCACACTCCCAGGGAGAGGCCACTCAGGTCTTGCTCGCTCTGGATGTTAGTGGCTCTTGTGCTGTGTGATCTAGTGTCTATTGATCTGGCAATGGATCAGGTGCTGCTGCTGGTTATGGAACCGGTAGCTCTAGTGCTGGAGGGTATGGTGCGAGTGGCTCAGGAGCTGGAACCGGTAACTCTGGAGGTATGGTAATAGTGAATTAGGGGCTAGCGGTTCCGATATATTCGTATGTTGGTTCTGCTATTGCTGAATCTGCTGGTGTTGGCTCTCGCATCGCTAGCTCCGGCTACGTAAGGAAACAATGATCTTCCATCTGGTTACTGTCAAAAGCATGGAATGGTTTTCTGATGGTGGTGTGGCTGGAGGTAAGTATATAAATGGAGCAGCAGTTAGGTTGTTAGTGACACAACTTGCCAATAAAGACACCGGAAATGTAGTACTGAAGGCTTTGACGGCTCTGAGGCACGAGAGGTGGACATCTGACACCAATGGTCTGGTTTCCTTTAAATACCCGAGTGGCTACGGTAGCAAGTCCCGAAAAGAGGAAGCCTTGTGATGATGCTCTGTCCAGCAGCTTGCAAGAAAGAGAGGAGTTAATCAGAAGTGCTTGCTCTAGGTCTTGACAGACACAAGGGCCGGCCTGCGGTGCTGGTGGCCCAAGGTCTTCGCAGACATAAGGTCCAGCCGTTAGTGTTGGTGGACCAAGGTCCTGACAGCCTCCCGTGCTGGTGGCTCTGCTTGATGATTAATTTGCCCTCTCAGTCATACACTACGCCATCATGGTTTACGCTCCTGTAAATAGTTACTCAGGGCACTTGCTGCTCCGTCTTGACGTTCTGTGTTGTTTTCCTGCAACGAAAAATAAGAAACCCAAAAAGGCTTCGGGAATTAATTTTGGCTGATAACAGATGATAATACGTCACAGAGAGACAAGTAAAAAAAAGTCATATATAAATAAGGCGACATGAACATTATATTCCGACGAATGAGTTAGAGCTGTAAATGGTGGATAATATTTCTTTGGCATCCCAGGAGCCATGACATGGTGTGTACCCAGCATTCTCCCTGGAGGTGTATGTGTACCCTGCCTGCTTGATATGACTCTTGCTGTATATAAACAATGTTAAGAGAGGCAGGACACAGATGGTGATAGACCACACTAGTGAGGGGGCGGCACTTGGGAATACCCGTATAATGTAACTTCTACGGTACACATCACTCCAACATCCTCGTACATATCAGCACCTGTACATCGCATAACCAACCCATTTATACCAATAAGCCTGAAACTTTACACTTTACCTTTAACACATACACATACCTCCATCAACGACCATATACCACACACACAAACACTATATCACCAATACACACACACACACACACACACACATACTAGATCACCGGTACACACTATATCACCATGACACACACGAGACATTCAACATCCCTAATGAGGCTTTCCGTCTGCCCTCCCCTCAGCTGCTTCCATCGTCGTAGTCGTCTACTCCTTCCTTTTAGGGTCCTTCTCCTTCTTTTCCTATTTCTCTCCTTTCATCGTCTTCCACCAGAGTGCCTCTTCCTCATTTCTTTTCTCCTTCTCTAGTTCCCTTTCCTCATTCTCCTCCTACATTTCTCTTCCTTCGGCCTCCCCTTCCATCTACTTTCTTCAGCCTCCTCCTACACCCCCCATCTCTCTTCCCTGAGTCCCCTCTTCAGTCTCCCTTTCTCCTCCTCCTCCCCCTTCTGCTGCTGCTATGATGGTGACAAAGAGGAGGGAGGAAGGGCCGCTGCCGTTGTTCCTAGCAGCCGCAGTTCCTCGCTTATCTCCCCCAAAGGTAAATATTTAAATGCCACTCCCTCCTGTTTATAGCAGCTGTTTGGTGACTGATAATCATAGCGGCTGTCACTGGTGCTTTCTGGCTGTCACTACCAGGGTCTGGCTTTCACTGACACGATCTATCACCTCCGCAGCCCAGCTGTTATTTGACCTTCGGTGTCCCTGTGTCGGCCTGGCTGTCGACGATGCGGCCCAGCTATCAAAAACGCCGCCTGGCTGTCATTTGCGCTGCTTATTTGTCACTCTGCCGGTCCGGCTGTCGCTGGTGTGACCTGTCCCTGATGCAAACTAACTGTTACTGAAGTCTGTCACAACCGTGGCCCTGTCATTATCAGTATGGCCTCTCTGTTCATAATCATAGTCCAGCTGCCATTATATCAATCTGTCATTACCACGACCTGGCCGCAACTACCCGTGACCTGGCTATGCCAAAGGAGTGGTTGACTGTCTGATAATGGTGCACTCGGCTGTCACTGACATGGCTTGCCTGGCTGGCTAGCTGTCACTGGTGCATCCTAACTGGCTGGCTGTCATTGAAACAACGTATCACTGGTGCATCCTAACTGGCTGGCTGTCATTGAAACAACGTAACTGGATGCTGTTACTGGCATAGCCTGGTTGTTACAGACACAATAACAAAAGTCTCCCCTCAAGTTCTCCTCTCTCGCTTCATGTAAGAACTTTTCCTAGGAGCGCCCAGCCTTGGGTGATACGTCATGCTGGCTCGCTGCTCCTCACAGCGACCCCGCCTCACCTCCTTATGTCACAGTGAAGAAAGAAAAAACCAAAATCGTCATAAAAAGAGAAATCAGAGCTGTTAACCTATTGCTCCAAAGACTCTACGTCCTCCTCGTACAACTGAAGGGGGAACTGTTTTTCTAGATCGTCCTTCTCCTCCTCCTTCGTCCAACTGAACTAAAACCACTTTAGAATACAGTCCTCCTCCTTCTACCTCATCCAACTGAACTGTTGCTGTTTTTGCATACGGTCCTCTCCTCGTTACGGCCCTGACAAGTATCTGATAATAGCAGTCTCCAGCTGAGTTTACAGTCATTCACTACATACTGGGTCAAGTCCCTCTTGCTGTATAAAACTTGGACTACTTTTTAACCATATAGAAAAAGTTAATTCCACATCAGTTTAATAAATGGCAAGAAAATAATGAGATCGCCTACTGTCCTCTGTTCAGGCAGTCTCTCTAAGCAGTTCTTATGGATGTAAATCCTAAGCTTCACCGATCAGGTTGTGGATGTCGACAGTCTGGGAGGAGAGAAACCAGGCCGTTCATGGTATACTTCACATGTTGCTAAATACAATGATGCCAACCAACGTAGGGGAGAGACTTCTACTCTTCTACCCTCATCATCTACCGTTCTAGACTAATGCTACCTAAATACACACACACACACACACACACACACGGTAGCTGTCAAAATATTGAGGCATCAACGAGGTCGGACACCTCATGATTAATGGCTGTGATAAACTCGGCCGGCCACAGTTCTCGTTCTGGTTTTTACCCCACCGATGAGGATCACCAGCCACACCATCGTCGCCCATTAACGAGATGCCCCGCATCCCCCCCCCCCCCTGCCCCGCCCCTCCCACTCCCCACAATGTGGAGCACAATCGTCTGGCTTGCCTCCCCAGCGGCCCAAGTGTCTCCAGAAACGACGCTCGAAAGCAGCGACCGGATGCTGCAGCCTCGCGCCCCTGTCAGAAGCAGCGACATGTGGCCTCCATACTAGAAGCAGCGACAAGAGATCCCCCGCATACAACTACGAGACGCCACGACAAATTGAGACAAGAGGTCGCGACACAGTCGACCAGATGCAACGACCAGGTGCTTCTACCAGAAGCAGCAACAAGAAATCCCGACACACAGGGACACGAGGCCATTACAAAGAGAGACAAGAGGCCGCGACCAAAAAGGGGCGACCAGACCAGCAACCTAGTGCTATGGCCAAAACAGGGCCCAGAGGCCATGACACCAAAGGGCGGCCAGAAACGGCAAAAAGAATGGCGACGAAAAAGCCCAGAAGTACTTCCCACAAGTACTGACTATAGACCCCGATGAAAACAACTGACCAGAGGCAGCAACTAAAACAGCGAGACGAAAAGCTGAATTATAGGGGCGTGGGCCAGAGGGAGGGGAGTATTATGAGCAGATAGAGTGGAGGTAGGTCGAGGCTGAGGGTCGACACATCAGCAACAAGTAGCAGCTATGAAGTATCGGCCGCGAGGAATAACGTGCGAGTGGCCAGAAGACACAAGGGAGGATCATAGAGACGTGAAAAGCAGCACAGATAGGAGGAGGCAGCTGGGAAAAGCGATCAGATACGAGTGTAACCTTAAGGAGTCACTTCACCTACAGAAAACCTGTACGGTGCATTAGACGGGAAATAACTCAGCGACTCAACAGGGACGAGCTATCGGAAAGCTACGCACTGTTAAAAGGTCAGTTGTCTTTTCGAACAGAGGAGGAAGCTCGTTAAGCATTATCAAAAGTCTCAACCTTCGTAACGCCATTAACAGCCAAGTGACGGGTATCTCGGCCAGCCGGCCTCCGCCGCCGCCGTCCAGACCGAACGAGGCAAGTCAGCTCCGGGCGGACCGGCAGGAACTTGTACACACAATACAATCTTATTTTATTCACCGGCAGTTAAAGCTGCCTTCGTCGCACCCTCGGCCAAGATAAGACACAACATCTTTCTCTCCTATCTGGACAGCATCACAGAAAGCTGCACCGTAAACTCACCTCCAGTACAATAACCAATGATCCATCACATACAGTCGCTGTAAAATAAAACGTCAGCTAATAATGGAACGCATGACTTTCAAAAAAAATTTCATCCTTTTTTACAACGCTCTTAGCCAAGCACACGCTCGCCTGGTATAGAAGCGCATCTTAAGATTCTTTTCTGGTTTTTACCTAGAGGCCTTATCTTCTTCCTCCTCCCCTTAATATTTCTTGTTATTATCATCATAATTCGTCTCAGGTAACCTGTATCTGGCGAGCAGCCGGCCCAGACTCTGGCCAGCCCGCAAGGTCACCCACCTCAGTCCTGTTTATGACTTGGTGACACTAGCTCAAGGACGCCCCACCTGGATCCTACTCCCACTCCATTCCTCTCCTATCCTGTCGACTCTTGTACCTGTCCCGTTCCTCTTCTATCCCTTCCTCTTCTCTCCTCTCCACTTTCCTCCTCTCCTTCCTGCGTACTGCCGTGTGCTCCTCCATATCTACCCCCTCTCTTGAAGAGTCCATAAAGGGGACGTCCACTTCAACTGCTTAGCTGCCTCCGTCAACTACCCCGGACTGACGGGAATTGAAGGCAGCGCTGGTAGGAATATAAGCCATGAAAGTTCCACGCTGGCTAGTAAGATGGTCTCATCTCCGTCGAACACACCACCACATTCCAGAGGAACAGTTTCACCTCCCGAAGTTCCCGTACACGGAACAGACAAGGAACAATACCAACAATTTCTCGTCTATTAAAACTAGAAACACTAGACCCACCCCCATTACCTCAGAGGACGGCACTACACAACTATAAATTATGAGGCACAGGTGTATTTTCTTTAATGAACTTACTTGGCGACGTAGTCTGCGTCACGAAAGGTCGCCGCAATTCAACTGGCGAGCAGGACTCTTACGGCACTTTTAATGCCCGTCTTAGAAGAGAAGAAGGCTAACTTAAGCAGACAAAGCCCAGTCAAGAGAGCGTCTGGAGTCCGCCATCCGCCCCATCTGCCTCCGCCTCCCGTCCGCTAGCGTCATCAGGAACACATCGCCAACACAGTAACAACACCTCACACTTCGCTCCATCACTTATAAACTCGTCAGTGTGAGGTAGCACCCACACCAGCCCCTACTGTCCTCACTAATCTCTAATATACCAATCACAGCCACCATTCATCACCACCCTTAGCACTCGCCGCTATCTGAACCGCTCAGTAGCCAGCGACGCACTTACTAGTTATCATCGCTTGAAGCACTCACATATGCACTTGCTCAGTCACAAAACATATCGCTAGCATCTCCGGCAATGGTAACCACAAATCAACGTTCACTTCAATTACATATAAATCAAATCGTATCAGATGACGAACATCCTGTGCAGCTGCCATAAAGCATCGTCACTTGACATTATTGAGAGTAGTATCTGCGGCATCACGGCCATAAATCATACACCTACACGACCCAAGAGCGAGTACCCGGCCACCACTCGCTACTCAGCCCACCCGAAGACAACAACTGCTCATGTGATCCGACACACTCATTCCGCACCTAAGCTGCCCATCACAAGGTCATGAATCAGGCGACTCGAGTGGTCAAATGCCCATCATCACACAGGTATCTGTGTGAGGGAGACGGATGGGAAGGGAGAGAGAGAGAGAGAGAGAGAGAGAGAGAGAGAGAGAGAGAGAGAGAGAGAGAGAGAGCATGACAGGAGTCCTCCTCTGCCTCTAGAACGACCTCCATGGCGCCCCACATTGGCCATTATCACAGCCAATCTGTTCATTAGTGGAGTCTTGGCGCACCAAGATGCCCAGGTTCGCTCCCTCACTCTATGGCCTCGGCCGATCCCCACGTGCCTCTCAAGTTAACCCCACGAGCTCCTCGTCGCTCCGTCTTGGTTCCGAAATTAGAGTTTCTTACCTGACTGACGTACGTGATATAAACTGCACGATGATACGACCCTTTGGCATGATGACCTGACACTTATGGTTCGGTTTTGGGCCAGGTTAGCGACCACTTAGGTATCTATAAACATAGACTCCATAAACACGCAAACGTCTGGCTCTGGACTTCAACTGGTTCTCTCTAACTCTCGTACTCGCAGACACAACAAGCGTAACGATTCTCATAACGAAAAATGTTACGGAAACTAACATGACGGAAATTCTCACCGGTCGTAAGCAAATAGTTCACTCGCATGATTCCACATCTATTCAAAAAATCCAGTATCTTCCATTAGCAGTCTCCCTTCACACTCTTTACATATCCCTTTTACTCCTTTTACCTCCCTCGTCCCACATACCTCCCAATCAACCCTTAAATTTCATCTCCCCAGCTCCCGACTACTTCCCTTGCTCTTCTCCTTCCCCTCAACCTTCCCTCTCCCTTCCTATGGGCTTCCCACTCCTCCCGCCTCGCCTTCCACCCGTGACTAGGCCTATCAACCCAGGGGCCTATCTGGTATCGACGTTATCTTCCCCTGCAGCTAGTTACGGCCTGTTTGTGGTCAGGTCGGTAAGGGAGCCTCCTCCACCCGAGGGAAGGACGAGGAGGAGGAGGAGGGTCGTTGGGGAGAGTCAAGAAGATCAGAAACGGGAAGGAGGATTGGCGAGAAAGGCAAAAGAATTGAGGGGAGAAGGATCGAGGATAAGGACTGAGAAGAGGAGGAAGGAATGGGAATACAAGGAAGGTCGAAGAGAGACGATGAAAAAAAAAATCATCCGAGAAGGGTGGAGGGGAGGGGATGACAGTCTCCGGGAGGGGTTGAGGGTCGGGGAAGAAAGGGAAAGATGGGTCCAAGAGTGAGGCAGGGAGAGTGAGGCAAGACTGGGAGATGTGATTCTGGGTGTATTTACGTGTGGAGAGATAGACAGACAGAAAGACAGATATACAGATAGATAGATAGATAGATAGATAGATAGATAGATAGATAGATAGATAGATAGATAGATAGATAGATAGAGAGAGAGAGA